>JAPQRN010000016.1:7921617-7931742 GCA_037367275.1 Coranthus polyacanthus
GTATTTTCTTAACCTGTACACACTTTTTGGGTAAAATTTGACCCGTTTTGACTTTTGACAGGAGTAAAAACACCTTAAGTGTCATAATAAATGACTTTTTTTTGGTCTGAAATTGAATGACTTTTCCTAAAGTTGCCCAAAAGTTGCAAAAAGGAAAATATTCATATTTTTAAACGCATACTCTTTTACAGATTCCTCACATTTTTGTGCTTTGAGGCTGTTCTGAATCAAACTTGACCAAATCTGAAATGGACTTCAGTTTCAAAAAAATATATTCAAATAATCATGTTATGGGTGGTGCAGTATGTGAGGTCTAAAAAAGAATCAAAACATCTGGATCTTGACTGAATCATTCAACATTCAAAAAAAAAAACATAAGACGACATTTCACAAAGCAGTAGGTAACTGCATGGATTATCAAAGTCTTATGTCTATGTCTATGTAGTCTATGTCAAAGCAGAAACTGGGGATGGTAATGAATATCACCCAGTGGATTTGATTGGAAACATGCATCATGCTCTCTGTCGCTTCCATTTTGTTAAAACCAGGCATGTGCAACTGCAAGGCGTTAAGAGTTGGAGTGAGCGCCCGTCTGCTCCCCATACTTTAGGCTGAATGAATGTGAGGCCGAGGCCCATTTTTACACTGACAACCGACTGTGTAGCAGGGATGGATCATCAGTCAATCCTCCTCCCTCCTACGGGGCACCATCGCTCTCCTTCACTTTCTCCTCTGCTTGCTCTCTTTAAGGGGAAGGGATGTGCTTGGGATGCACAATTGGGGTAGAAAAGAACCGGGAGCCAAAATAAATGTTGATCCTCGTGCCGAAGAATCTCCGGTGGTGGATGGTGGAGGAGAGTAAAAGAAAAATATATATGGTAGACGAGAGGAGTGGACTTTGTTAAGAGGAAATACCCAGGGGGGAAGTAACCCGAACGAACCTCTGCTTGCATAATATCTGGGCTAAACAAGAGACAGGAGCGGTGGAAATGTGAAAAAGCTTGTGGGAAAACAAGCAATTATTTGAAAGTTGTATAAAATATCACGACTTAACTTGTATACAGTTTTACCCTGAAGTGTTGTTCATATTTTAGTATTATACAGAGTAGGTGAGAGCTTAAATGAGTGAGTTTTTGTTCACTCGGTGTATATAAATCACCACACTTCCCCTACAGGGTGTTTATGGTTATTATTTTCTACCAGATCCATAGTGACAAGAACATTAATTATGAACGAGACGAGTGAGCCAAAATTCTCCCTACAAATAGGAGAATGATTCTCTTGCTTCTTCAATATGCAGCGCACGCTGGCTGTTAAAATGCCAAAGGAATAGAGTGATTGCATACAAACAGATAAAACACAGAGAAAATCATATTTTGTCATAATGGAGTTCAGGGTGAAGAGAAAAAAAGTAAATAAGTGTTATTTTAGAAGCTAGATTAGTTCCTAATTAACTACTTTCTGCATCTAATCTGGTGCTCTTTGACAGATGTCACATTTGTTTCCTAATATTGAGAAAAGTTGAAAAAAAAAAAAAGGATTTCCTTTGAGCTTTTCAAACTTAATATTAAAGGTGTATATTAAAGAATACTTTGCGGACTTAATTAAAAATAATTTAACTGACAAACTATACTGCACCGCTGTTCAGGCTTAAAAAGATCACTGCTCAGCATTCAAATTCATATTTATACTGACATTAAATATGTATTAAGTTCAAGGTGGGAAAACTATTTTGAAAACCTAATGCATCAAACTGTACAAAATTGCAGCCTACTTCTTCCTCCTGACATTTGCAATAAAAATAATCACGTCTTGGCATTTGGAAATGTGAATTTTAACTCCTCTTCTTGGATGTGCTGCCGGAGAATCGCTCGGCAAATGCTTTTCTATCCTCTTTTGGCTCCGGCAGACCTGACATTGAACGTCTGAGCTAACTGAAGAAGCCAGCACAGCGTGCAGTTCAGTGCCGAGGCTTCTGGAAACTACATTTACTTCCACCGCATTAGAAGACTACAAAGTTGTAAACTTCATTTATATGTAATTTTCTGGTTGTCTTCTGAAGAAACACTAGTGCCAGTTGTTTTTAAACTCTATTGAATATGTCTTGTCTTGCCCATAGTGAACTTGAATGTGAACTGAAAGCGAACACAACTTTTAAGCCAGCATGATAAATAGCATTTCAAACGTAGTTTAATCAAAGTGTGCTTTGATTTCAACTTTTTGCTTTTTTGGTCAAAGCCAACTTTTACTATTAACTCTACTTTTTCATGCGTATACGGGCAGCGAACAATGGATTTTTAATGATTTTTTTTGTTGCTCAAAATATATGCTCACCATGGTAGAACTATTAAATCCTCAAACCAAAGCAATGTGTTAAAAAAAAGAGGCTAAAATTCTCTTCTGTGACCTCTATTAGTACCATAGAGCTGGTTTGCTTTTAGGGCATCTATCCCTGTTTCATTTATCTTGTGCGAGTGATGATACACAGATCAATGGAGACATGGTGCAGGTAAAACTCAGAGCAAGTAAACATGGATGTAACATATGTATAAACAAATACTGGATTCAAACGCCTTGAAAAAATGTGACATGTTTATTGGACCTCAACGATGTACACGCAATTCATTTTGCTGAGTAAAACTGAATTTCCTCAAATAGTGGATTCGTATTTCTCTGAGCTGCAGGAGGCACCAGGCCTTTATTTGAAGGAGGCTTGCAACAGAGGGAAGCCTTTATTTCTAATTTCCTCTGTTTAATAAGTAGAAATGGACCTATTTAGTACGAAACCTCATTTTGATCCGCTCCTGTTTGTAACGTTAAAAGTACTGTGATGCGCTTTTCTACAAATGCGATACTTCCTTAACCGTTTCAAAATAAAAGCCCTCCAGTGTTTCAGTGGATTGCTTAACAGAGCTTTCTTTGTGTAAACATTGCCTTCCTGTAGCGCTTGTAGGTTTCCACAAATGACAGTTTCGCTACAAGACACACACACCTGCAGCGACTGAAATCGGACAATAGCACTTCAGATGATCTCGAACACAGTGCTGAAAAATTAAATTCAACTTGTAGAAGTGAACATTGCGCTTAACTGGCAGCACATTAAATGACAGGCGCCAGAAGTTTATCCATGTGTTTTTTTTTTTACCCTGTGTTTGAGGACCGGCTTTTTTACTTGTTTTAATGCCAACCTCGACCTCGCTATTATTAGACCCGGGTTGTTATTGTCTCCTGGTTTTTATTTGAGATAATACGGCATACACGAAATTTGCCGACACCGATGTTAAAGTTAAAAAGTACTAACTGTTGCATTTGGGCTCTGACAATGCCACAGTTAAGGTTTGGTGAGGTTTTGGCAGAAAAACAGCTTGGTTAGGGTTAGGAAAAGACTGCAGTAAAATAAGAAAGTTACACGACAAGCACAAAAGCAAACACAGTGTTTAGAAACAGGACTCTGGCCTCCTGTGTTAAAATTCAGAGTTTCTTATTCTGCCATATTTGTAGATATTTGCACTTTTTTACATGTACTTATTCATATGAGCACAAGAGGTTGCACATGTTAACAGCACAAGTTTTAAACCCCTTCAAAGTTGACCAGTATTTTCATTTTTCTGGAGCGGGCGGGCTGGCCTCAGGCTGCCTCTGGGCACCTCTAAAGTTGGACCTGCATGGTTGGGTGATAATCTCCGTGGGTTAATCAAAACAGCCACCACTTTCACACTTTATGCAGCCGTTTGATGCATTAATACAAAGATAAATATTGGTGCAGTTTTAACCTCAATAGAAACAATCAGTTCTTGACAGAGAGATACAACTCCAGTGTTTCGAAGCTTAATGTGTGCATTTGACGTGCCATCTCCTGTGGCGCAAATCTCCATATTTATACCTCTCAGCTTTCATTTTCGTTCTGTTTTCACAGTTGAGTTCTGTTCAGTTTTGTCACTTTACTTTAAAGGCCTGAAAATATGTCACGAAGAATCGTTAGTTCTTCCGTATCTGAGAGTTTTAAACAGAATCATCAGTAGCTTCTAAATGGCATCGAGCAGATTCCTGACATCCTAACTGCAACGAAGGAGTGCTTCAGAGAGAAGAGACCATCCTTGGGCCACCCTTACAGGCTATGTACGTTCTGTTTTACAAATGTAGAAAAAGGGCTACAGAATTAAAATGCGTTCAGCAGGAGTGTTTCTGCTCCCTTAAGCTGTGTCGCTGCATCATTTAGCAGCTAGCTGACTGCGCTGAGATTTTCCGAACTGCTAAGAGGTGTGTGTGCTCTGCAGCTAAATGCAATGACCCAGCTTGAACCTCCTCCACGTCATTTTTTTTTTTTCTTTAGGAGTGTGACACGCATTCAAAAGCATCAGTCCAAGCGTTACAGCATTTTCACTTAGTCCACACTGTTCCCTGGAGTTTCTCCCAGGAGCCTCCTTCGATCCTGCTCCTTTTTTTTTTCCCCGCTGCAAGTTCACAGAGGGAGCTGTGATACACGCCGGTGCAGAAGCAGCCAAACTTGGCATGAAAGTCAGTGAGATGTGTCTTACAGGAAGACAAGCTGTAGATTCAGTTCTCTTCACTGGCATCTCCCAGTAACAAAGGCACACAAGCTCAGGATCCATCTTTGGTGTTTCAAGCAGTAACTTCAATAGAAACACAACAACCCACAGCCTCTACCTCCCCGGTTTCATTCTCAGAATTTTCACACTGATATTTTCTTCCAGGGTAAAGTTTTCGCTCCTTTTGTCTGTCTTGGAGGCAGAGTTAACTTTTCATGACTTTTCTTTTAGCCTGTTGATATCAAAACCATAAGAGTGAGAAAAAGTTCGCCCTGCGTCTCGCCTCTGGTGCTTTTGAAGCACGTGCTCTTTAATATAGATTGTATAAAATAATTCAAGGGGATCAGCGCTGTGTAACCTTTTCTTAAGTCTAAACCTATAGGTTATTTGCAGATTTAAAACTGCAAATGAATATGTAACTAGAGGCATCAAAACCATCTCTGAGTCTATCCGTGTGCACGTTAGCACTTTATCATACCGTAAGTAACTGCAGGGGATTAGTTCTTCGGTATGCAAATAAAACCATTCACAAATCCAGAGGTGAGGTGCTTGTCAGTTGGTAGCAGGCAGTAATTTGCAAAATAAGAAAAGCCATGACCTCTCTCGCGCTTGTTGAGAAAATGGTGAGCGATGACTCATCTCATTTTCGGGTCGAGAGTCAGGGCTCATAGGATGTTAAGCATACGGCACACTTAACATTTGTTATGTTTCACTAATCATTTATTTAGGATTTTACTTTAGAACTGCACCAGCCGTGTTTTATAATAGCAATGGATTCAACCGAGCATGTAAGGTGAAAGGGGGTTACTTGTCGTAACAAATCAACAGATTCTATAGACTCTGCTCGGCGTTTCTTCGACTCATCTTTCAGCTCATTGTTTTGCTTATCTGGCCCACAAATAAATGTTTGGAATCTTACCACTCTTTCATGCGTTATCAACAGCAGAAGGCTGCTGTTTTAAGTGATTTACTAAGGAAAACAATGCATCGTGTGCCAAAATACGCTATGGAACCTTTGTGTAGCAGAACAAATAAAACCCTTCTTTAGTTTTAGATATGTGAAGCTTAATGGAAATTCACTAACTAAATATTCGGCACAAGCAGTCTACATTTTTCAAGTTTATGACGACATGTATAATGCAAAAGGGGTTGTGACAAATCAACGGAGAATTATCAGGTGTTTTTATCATCTTTCAACTCATTGTATTGATTTTCTGGCCCACATATAAATGTTATGGAACCTTACCGCACTTTCATCCATTAGAGAGAGAAAAAAACACTGTTTTGAGCTATTTACTGTGGAAAACAATGCATAGTATGCTATGAAACCTTTGTACAATGGTACAAATAAAAAAAAAAAACGTCTTTAGGTGTGGATATGTGCGGCTCAATTAAAATGACTAGAATTCGGTCCACGGCTTGTTTTTTTTATTGGCAGGGGAATTAATAAACATTGATGGTGTGACAGTGGTTTGACAGATACAGTATTTAAGATTAAAATGACTTAGTATGTGGATCATTTATAAGCATGCGGAAGCAAAAATAATAGGAATGGAGAATAATGATGATAATAAAAAACATTATTCAGGACGCACATCAGGTACATTTCAAACATGCAGCACAGAGGCACGCGGGACAATACAGTGAGAGATGTTAATGCTAGTAGAAGCATGGGCTAAATTAAAGCCACACTGTGCTGCATTGTTAGACACTATTTAAAACATGGAAAGCAGAGGCACGTGTGTTACAAAAACGTGCACACTATACATAAGTCTGCTAACAGGGCAGCCTCTGGAACTAGTGTCGCACAGAATGTATTGTAGGATGTAATATAGGTGAGAATTTTCTTACAGCAAGAGCATCCCTGTATCTAAACATTTGTCAGTGTGTGTTCCACAGAGCTTGAAAAAGCAGCCTGGCACTGACCATGCTATGGTTGCAGCCCTGAGAGAGACGCTCTCCCTCTCCCCCTCTCTCTCCCCCTCTCTCTCTCTCTCTCTCTCTTCAGGGACGGCACTCACAGCTGCTGCAGCTCCACCACCGTTCACACACCGATGATTATCCACTCGGGGGTCATTGTGCTCGGCATCTCTCCCCCAGCCCGGCCGTCCGTCACGGTCGCAGTTGGTCACACATGGGTGAATCTGGGCTTTGCAGTGTTGATAAGTGGTGTGCCGTATGTGGATGTGCTGACGAGGTGAAGGGTACTTGTGGGCCTGACTTTGGCTTTAAATAGAGAATAAGTACGGTGTGTGATCATGTCATGTCACGCAAAGCTGCAAGTGCAGTCTGACATCTGCGATCTTTGTTTTTACCATTTCACTGCACTAAATAATATTAATTATGTGAAAAAAAAACAAAAAAACAACTGTTGACCAGTCACCATTTATGGCTTTAAAAAAAGTAATCTATCCTTCTGTTGAACATATTTGTTAACTTTGTTGGCAGATATAAAACCATTAAGCCATTCACAGACATTACAACAGTTCATAATGAATACACAAAACTCCCCCAAACTTATACCAGGACACCACGCCTCCTCCTGTGGCTCATTAACTTCAGGGAGCTAAGGCTTTTTCCTAGTTTTCAGCTGGATGTGGTGGCAGCCACCTGCTCTTGCTATCTTAATCGCTAAATTGATTTCATTACTGGAATAATTGGATGGCTTTGATGACTCTCTGAAGGAATTCAAATCATCTGAAGGACCTTCGTTGATGCTTGACAGTCCTTTCTGCACGCTGCTGGAGGATCATTGTTGCCACGTAATGTGGCCTCATTTAGATGAAGAAGCGCTACTGTCCATGTATAGTAATTAGGATTAAAGAAAATGAGATTTCATGTTCCTACGCCAAGAAAATCACATTAATCATTGGCTTACCAACAATGAAAACTTTATATTTCCAACTTAGAATGTGTTCATTTTTCTTTTATCCTTGATGCTGTTTGCTGCTGTTTGGCTTGAACTTGCTATGATAATTAAATATTGACATTCATGGCTTCAGCATGCTTGAAGATGATCTGCTTGACTGCTCAGTTTATTATTTATTATCAGAGTTATAAGTATGTTCATCTGCATTTCAATCTGCAGTGTATGTGAATTCATTCCAACGCATGTGTACTGATCCCTGTTGATATTAAGTAAAAACAGCAATACATATGTATGTAGCAGACTGACTTTTTTTTGTCTTGTTGTCTGCAAGTGCTCGCTTGCTGCTAAGCTCAGTGATCATTTGAATAGTCCCTTATGGGTTGAACATGTTTTGGTTACACATTCCACTCGTAGATTTAATTTGTTTTTCTCATGCATGATTTAGGCCGATCACTTGTTCATACTCTGAAGAAGCTGATCTCAGACCTGTTGCTAATTGGTTACATTACTGCTTAAGGTTAGGCGTAAGAGAAGGCCTGGATTCAGAAAGTGGGAGCGTATCTGTTCTGGTCATCGTCTGAGTGTTTAGTTATAGAGAGACAGACATACAAAACAAAACATTTACCCTCACCACCCCGGTGTCCACCCAGTGCAGGAGATTATATTAGGCCATGGCAGATCAAGGGGAAAAAAAGAAAACAAAACAAGAGGGAAACATATCTGGAATAAAAATATAGGTTTGTCTACTGCATGCACCCAAAAGATCTTGTACTTTCTCAGTAAAGCAGGTCCATTTTATAATGGCTGAATGTTTGGTATAATGCGTCCTTGCCACAGATAACCCCACATATTATTTATCTAATAAAGACTGGTTGCGGGATGGGTGAATAAAGAGGGTGCCAACACAGAACGAACATCTTTTTAGCTGCCGTCAGGCCAACAAACAGTAGAGTAGTGTCAGATGAAATGAATCTAGATCTAAAGAGGAAGTATCAGTCAGTCGGAGCAGTTTTTGGAAAGTACGGCATGTGGTGTCGAGTAGGTCAGATGATGCTATAGATACCATTTTCCAACAGTGTACTACCCCCCTGGGCAGTTCCAATACATGGGTAGGAAGGAGGTGACATTTGAAAGCTAGACTGGGTATGTTGCATATAGCAGTAATTCAATTGTCATTTCAGGAGGAATGACAATCGAGAATAGAAAGAATGCCATTGAGGATATTTGAAATGTTACATACATTTTGAGTAGAAAAAAAATTATTAACTGCAATATATATATATATATATATATATATATCCACTCTTGCAGTCAAGGAGGATTTGGAGGTTCTAAAGACAGAAATAGAATATAATTTTCTGTTTTTATTAGTGCGTAGTCGTGTAAAAATAGGAACTTTTGTATTTTCTTTACCTTCTATCTACAGAATCTTCCATTTTGCACCAACATGTTCCGTCTTTCTACAGAGTTCCTCTCAAATCAGGCAATAATGGCAACTTCAACGTTAGATGTCACTAAATATCACTCCTTTAAACAGACACTTATCTCAAATTTAGTTTTGACTTCGCCATCAAAGTTGTAGATATCTCAGCTTCTACTAAGAATGTGTGTTGTGCACATCGCACCCTTCTAACTAGTAAGAACACACTTTTATCCGAGAGAAATGTGATGTTGGATCTCTGAAGTGTAATTACAGATAGAAAATCAAAAATGTATGTGTTTCTTAAGGTTTGACAACGGCAACATTTTCATAATTACAGTGGAGAAGGTTATGATTTTGCACTGTGCCACAGAAAACATCTGGCTGTTCAAAAATGGTGTTGAAAAAAAAAAACAACAAACAAAACGTGCAGAGAAACAACAAACCCGCATGACCGTTTTCATCTGATGTAAAATTAAGAGGTGTGAAGCTGAGGAGGCGTGAGCTGTGACTGATTCCCACTAACAAGCATAAACAAGGTTTGAGAAAGAAAAGTAATTGTCATGAGTGACCGGAGGGGGAATAATAAGAGCTTAGTGTGTTGTTACTTGGGGTAATTTAAAGGGAAATAACTGCCCTGTCAACATTTTTTAGGTGAAAGTGATAAACCTGCGACCAGAGGGCTCTACCACAAAGAACTTTATCAGCAAACACAGCTTGTTTCAGGAGAACAGGTTTATGCTTCCAGGAGACAGTTTTAAATAAACTGAAGCTTAACGGCAGCTTCACATTTATCTTAATCTGTAGTCCGACACAGCTGGGGTGTCACATTTTCTCTAGTATTATGACAATACAGATGGATTCCAATTAAGCTCCAAAATATCATTTCTCCACCGCATCCTCTTTCCTCTGACTGCTGTTCAAACAGTAGAAAGAAGGGGGAAGCCAGCCTAAAATCAGACTGATTTCACCTCTGCTCCTCAGCGTAAATGTATGAATTTGAACTTTTAGAAACCCTATGTCAAACCCCCTTTCATATATTTTACACTGCATAGTTCCATTAACTGCACGATTTGTTATTTAGTTGTAAAGTACATTTTCATAAACTATGACACTCACGAGTCGTCACAGAATCGGGAGTTTTTCAACAGCGTCAGTTTTCAACACCCAGCGTGCCAGGCGGAAGTCAGAATGAGTCTTTAGACGTCGGAAATTGACGACATGGGCCAGGTGACGTTGCTAAGGAGACGAAAACCTTAGTAGGAGGCGTTTGGGTGTGGTTATGG
>JAPQRN010000016.1:7949093-7963261 GCA_037367275.1 Coranthus polyacanthus
CTGGGATACGTTTTGTCCTTGAATGGGGCGTGGTAGGTTTAAAGGGTGGAGGTCACTATTGTTTTTCAGATTAACCCTTTTTGTTGCAGCGTCTATTGCAGAGCCTCTATCTCGTAATAAGTACCTTTTTAATTGTAACTGTTGGAACTTTATACTTTTTTATGTGTGTATTTTTCTTGCCTAGACTCACCATTGTCTGTTTTTACTCCTTTCGTGTCCTCCCCTGCTCAATCATACACATTTTTCTTTCTTTAAATACTTTTTAATAAACCGTTGACTTTAAACTGACAGCACATCACCTGCTCTGAGGCCTATTTTTTACCAATAGATCTGTGTTAAGTACATTATCTGTTCCTCCGTACATATATGGGCCGGTTACATAATTCCATCTTACACTGACTTCATGCAATCAATCACGCTGCCTGTAAAATTCACCTGAGTTCTTTATGAACACACACAGGAAGATTGCACTCATGATCCCATATCTTTTATACGCATGTGGATTTATTTCCAGTGAATCACTTGTCAAAAATGGCTTCAACAAACAAGGTTTGAACTGAAATAAATACAAAAAAAAACTATAGGGGAGAGCTTTAATACACTGAAAAAATGGATCAAAACTCCTTTTAAGTAGTGAGGATGTCATTACACCGAGCATGCAACTCCCTCAATCCAACAGTATCATCATTTTTCCTCTTATATCTTTGGATTTTGTGGTGTTAATTTCATAAATGAGGCTTCAGATTTGTTAATGAGATCTATGGACTATGCTCTGATGACTACAATAATAATTGCCTTCACACCAGTGCATATCCTGTTGCTTTCCTTTTTGTTGGCTGGCAGGCATCAGCGGCGCCACCCACGTACACCTGAAGGAATTCGAGATCTTCATTAAAATGAGGAGAGGGCCCCTGCTTCTTACATCACTGCCTCCCCCTCCGCCTCCTCCCCTCATCACTGGCAACAGGTTTGTGTGAATACATCCATTAAATTGGATTCCTGGCCTGCAGGGAGTGACAAGCGGAAAGAGGTGTTTGAACCGGTAAAGGAGGATGATGTGCTTTTTTGGGGGGGACAGGAAAACAGTCCCTGTCGTAATAACATGGCTATTTGGTCTGCTTAAGCCTCAATTTCCACAGTCCAAGTCACTGATGTGTTTCAGACACAGTCAACTAGTGGGATGGCTGATCACAATGAAATAACTGTCCAGTTTGGAGTGAAAAAATGTCCCAAGAGTAATTTGTTTGCAAACTAAGAAAACAATTATTTGTACTGAAATGTATTTAGTATATGCCGTTCCCTTCTGTTCATCCGTTGCATCCCAACTTTGTAAATGGATTCATTATCACGCTGTAGCTGCTTTGTTGCCTTCTGTCTCTGCCTTTCACTTCCCGCTTATGCTTTACTCCATGAACCAGAAGCCCAGTGGAAACTCGGCCAGATCAAGCATTATGGTGGAAAGAAAGTCCGTCCAAGACTGACTCATTCCCCAATGCAGTCCTTTCAATGCCAGTGTCACACACTCTTAGTTTGGAGCTTAGAGTTTTAGTCAGCGCTTCATAGTCACCATATTCCAGTCATATTATTCAATTCATGCTTTCCTGGACCTGAGCAGATGAGGTCCCTTCAGTCCATTAGCTTCCAATTAAAATGGATCACAAAATGGTCTGGATGCTCATTTAACGACTGTTTTGGCAGGAAGCCACAAACATCATCAGCTCTGTGAGAAAAAAAAAAAAAAGACATGGCCCCAAGATAGAATCAGCATCATGTTTTCTGAAATTGGACTTAACAAAGCCAGCTGTTTCACCAAAATGATGCTCCTTTAGGGCACGAATGCAAACTTATGGGTCAAGTGTCAAATATGTATTCATTTCCACAAATAACTTGTTCTTTCAGGGTCAACAGTGTGCAATTGTAATGGGTAACAGCAAAATAAAAACCCTCTGTGTTCAATATGCAGCATCCTTTCAACAATTAAATGTCTGAGCTCGTGTAAAAACAGTTTTTCATCCCAGCCTTGTGCTTCATGGTCATGCTGTGTTCAGATTTTATTTCAAGATGAACAAGATGAACTGAGAGCTCATGTTTCTTTCCAAGACATGTGATGGCTAGTCGAGGTGATGGACTGACACTGCCAGAGCTCCCACACAATTTCGATTGATTTTACACATCTTGATGCAGCCTTCCTGTGGTCACCGCCTCAGGCCAGTATCTGCTCGGTTATGTTCATATCTTATGATACAGCACGAACCCTTGTGGGATTTATAGGCACTGTCCCGCTGAATTATCAGAGGAGGTATAGCTGCCCTGCTCCCTTGCACTCGTACAGGGGACTGACAGGAGCCAGTGTGGAAGCTGTCATTTTTACAATGTTCCACTTGTTCCACAGTGTTTCAAGCCATGACAGTATTTACAAGGCCAGTCATAAGTGTATTAATGCTATGAATTATACTTCACAGCTCTGTCATCGTCTGAACAACCAGAAAATATAAGTAAACGCACTTAATAACACTGGAATCCACCTTCTTGCTGTCTGGTTAAGTGCTACTTTCAGCATGTGGCATTAATTGAATTTTTGGTCACTTGCAGAAGCAGAACAAGTGGTAAATACAGTTTTTATCACCTTATAAAGGCATTGACAAATGTGTAAGTAAACAGTTCCACATCAGGAACAACACTATAATTTGTATCTTTATCTCTTCTCTCTCTTTTAATTCTCTTCTCACCCCTTTTAACTCAACTGTGTTGGTCTCTACCAACTCCAGATGAAAAAAAAAAATCTGCCTTTTTAAAGTTCCATTTTATTTACAATCTATTTACTTTGTCTGCACACAGTTTGGTACTGGCTGGAAAGTGCAAAGTGACTTTTTGGAACTGCTTTCTACGGTTGAAAACGTAAAAAATATGCACAGGTTTTATAATATGCCGATGTTACCGGGATGTTCATCATGCTCACCACCTTATTTGTGTCACAAAGAGGTTTAGACAAATTAATAGGCCTATTCGATCTGATAGCAATATTGGGGAAGAGAGCTATTCACAGTTATCATCTTTCACATGCATGCTTGTTTTTTTGGGGTTTTTTTCATTGTAATCCACATTTGTTGATATATGTCACAAACTGCTGATAATGCAGAGGAAAGGTTTACATTTGCTCAGGACTCTAGTGGACATCTGGGGGGTCACGAGACAATTACCCGCAGAGAAAACGCGTACCAACCAAAAGCATTATGAAAGGTAAGGCTAAAAGTTGTTTTGTTATGATTTATGAAGAGAAGCTATATATAGAGTGCTGGTAATGAAGAATGTCCCAGTGGAGATGTCGATGCCGGGTTGCTGATATGCACAAAATAAATCAGAAAGTCGCACAGCAATCAAGGAGCACATTCTATCTATGGTGTAGACACAGAAAATTCAGGCATAAGGAGGAAATAAAGGGTAATTCTTCACCTGTTTGTAGAGATCCACTGTAAATGTTGCCCGGCAGCATCTTCCGCGTACGGGACTGTGAACACTGGATTAAAGTGTCGGAGTCACAGCTATCTCCTTTGACCTTAGCGTGAATTTTTCAACGTTTTTTTTTTTTACCTTCAGTTGCCGTCGTGTAATATGAAAGCACTCATGCGTAACTGCTTTATTTACACTGTGGATAAGCTAATAAGGTTGAAGAAAAGAGACGCTAGTGAGAAATAAAGACTTCAGACTTAGAGGGAAAACAGATGCTGATGTGATTTTATTGTCATGCTAATGCAAACAGCTCGACTCAATTGCTTTTCCCTGTGGACCGTGTTAACAGGTGATTCTGCGAGAGAGCAAGAATCGCTGCTCTTTGATGGGGATGTGCTAACTTCACGTACATATAGGGACTTACCAGAAAGCATAGGTGTAGGTTATTTACGGAAGGTGTAAAAAACAGTAAACAAACAACACAGATTGTCCAATTCTATTTAAAATATGTGAAAATGAACGTCTGGCAACAACTTTATTCCGTACAGTATTAAGACTGAATTCTGGTTTTACTCATCTTAATGCATCTGTTATTTTTTTGTTGCTCAAACGTTGGGATAAAGGACAATTAAATCTATTTTTTGCAAGGATTCATTGAAAATTAGTCTTAATATAGAATATCCCAATGTTGTTTACTACATAAGTCTGAAACAGCAGATCTACAGGCTGGTAATGTTTTTGCATTAAATCGTCCCTCGTAGACATTGCTCGCAGCCCATCTTGTAATTTTCAGTTTAATCTGAACGGAAAATAGTCACATTTATTTCGCACGCGGGGAAATGCCCCTGTTGGTCGATGGTTGCTGATTTACTAAGCTTATAAACAATATTTACTGAACAGTATATATAGGCCTAGTTTTTAATGAACAGAACCAGCACTGGATGTAGCTGACTACCCAGGTGGTTGGACTGAAAACAGCACCGTGTGAATAAAAAGCATGTGAATGGTATTTGTTGCCTCGGGTACAGGTGAAATGAGATTCATGACATCCAGTGTCGGTAACAGATTGTTTATTAGATACCAAAACAGCCCACAGTTTAACAAGGTTCTACATCTATAGCAGCACCTTGAGGTTTTAGACAAACAGCATGTAAACCCTGTCTCCTTGAGATTACATTCACTATATATGACTAAATTGCAGCAGCAGCTACAAGGACACTCAGAGAGCGCTCCTCTGCCAAGGTCATAGTCCACTTGTCATCTCACAATATTATTAAACCACAAGCAACCCTCAGATTATTGTTTTTGTTAGATGATATTCTAAATATTCTAAATTAGCCTGGGGCTATGCGGTGTTAAACCCCCCCCCCCCTGCCGCTTCAAAATGAAAAGTTTCAGTATGTTATATTTTGTGGCATCTAGTGTTGAAGTTGCAATTTACAGCAAAACTGAATACTCTCCTCAACCTCCCCTACGTAAGCCACAAAAGATGCACAAGGCCCTTGTTAGAGCCAGAGTTTGTTTTGTCCATTCTGGAGTTTTTCTGGTCCACACTCTGAGGAAGTCTGTTCTGAGCTACTGTAGAAATACGACAGCGAAACATGGTGAAGTCCGTGGAGGCGACCCGCTCCCGCCGTAGATGTAAATGGCTCATTGTAAAGTAATTCAATTCAGCGCCAATCATAATATATGATTATCTCAAGGCACTTCACGAATTCAGGCCAAGGCCTTAAAAATACTATACAGAGTAGAAACCCAACAGAACCTCCAAGTACAAGCTCGGGGCAACAGCGGGAGGAAGAACTTTCAGCAGAACCGAGTAGACGGACATGTGCCTCGACTGGTTGGGGTGAGTGGAAAGAAAGAAGAGAGAGAAGAAAGAAACCAAAAGCATAGAGCATTCTTACTATTATACACTAAAAACGTAGTGAATATTATATTCTGTGATGAAATCCTCCTATATCCCTCTAAATCCTACCCACTGGGATGTTAAGGGTTCATCCTTGGCCTATGCCTTCCAACAAATTTCATGAAAATTGGTGCGGCAGTTTTTGCATAATCCTGCTGATGGACAGACGGACAAATGGGACTGATCACATAACCTCCTTGATGGAGGTAATTATGTTCTAAGTGACATGATCAATGTTTATGTTCTGAAGTGGTGAAAGTTGTAACTGAAGGATTTGCTATATTTTATATTTATATATTTATATATATATATATTTATACTTTATTGCCCATCAGAGTCAGACGACGGACCGCGAGTGCACACAGTGCAGGGCTTCACTGCACGCTGATTGCACATTCGACCCTATACTTTGTTCAAGAAATGTAGAAGTGAATTACAGCTTTATTCATTGCCGCAGAATGTCATCAGCCTTCATCAGTGGATGTCCTCAATTCCCTGCTGACAGACAAGACAGTCAGATATCTTTGTTTTCTGGTTAGAGAGGCTGAGAGTTCAGTGGCTAAAATGAGCTGACAAACTGAAAAGTGAGAAGGAGTGATAAAACACCAGATCAAACATACACAAACGATGTATGAATTCATTTTAGAGGAGGGAGGATTCAGTATGAAAGAAAACCTGCCCTCTGGGTTTCTTGTATTTGTTTTTCAAATTCATAGATGTCTGCCATGTGCAGAGGACTCACTGACATGAGCAGGGACAGATAACAAAGCAACATATACGTAGGACGTGGAAGGTGTTTATTATATTCAAACAGCAACTCCTAAGACAGTACAGCAGTAGAGGGAAAGGTCAGAATGTCACGGCTGTTCTCTCGTTGCCAGAGGGCAGCTGCCTCCAGGGTCAGCCATGAGCACACGTTATTTATTCAGAGAGACGTAATTAAAGATAAGTGTTAGTGGTGATTTCTCAAAGGAGGCAGCACATTAATTCATCATCTAATAGCTAATCCTCAGGTGCAAAAGCGACGTTGTGTTTATGTTTGCCAAGTTTGTAGCAAATAAAGACCATCTGCTGTTTTTATCTGAACTTCACTGAAACGACAGCCTTCTAATGAAAAGATCTAAAATTAAAATGAAATGTGACATCCATACCCCCTCAAAAAAATAGGGGAGAGAAAGGACAAGGTGCAGGGAGATCGGGTACATAAAAGGGTGTAATGGCAGTTAAGGCAGAAAGTTTGTCAAACAGAACTCATACATCAAGACCAAAAAACCTCAGGGGAACGATGATTTTCATTCCCTATTGAAATTTCAGAAAGCATTGAAGTTGCCTCTAAGTTCTCTTGAAACTCCATGGGGGGGGGCTCACCATGACTCCTTTGTCTCTTTCTTCCTCTGTGCATTACCATGTGGCACACAGGCATATATGATAGATGCTAGGGATATTTTAGCAGGCTGTGCGTGCTGCGTTATCCTTCTGGACAAAATCATCTTGCTGTAATGACAATATGGTTCAGGTTTGTCATGAATATTTCGAGTCAGAGAATCTCTCCACCTTGAGAAAAGTTTGTTTGAATGTCTGCGTGTTCACAGTGAGTGTGTGTGATCCGGGTGTTTGCTGACATGCAACCGTCCTCGTGATAGAGCAGGGAACATGGCAGAGAAAGCCTGCAAAACTGATATCTGCAGGTATTTGGTGCGGTTATTCTTCTTCTTCTTCTTATTTTTCATCTAACGAATGAATTTCCGGCGCACCGCTCTTCCCGCAGCTTTTGGGAAAACATACACAGATCACACATCAAAGCGTGTGAAATATAAGGGAATGGTGTGCTATAATTTTTCTTAGTGATTCAAGTAACCATGGCAACAAAATTCTGTGAAGAATTTCCCATTCATTGCCAGTGAGAAGATGGTGTACTTTGTCATGCTTTAATAATGTAGAAACATGGTTGAAACTTTAAACAGGTCGCAAGACTTCAGACTTTATCGGGGTCAATTGATTTTTCGATAACTAATACGGTATGAAATTGCAAGTGTAACTAAAGCCCTGACGGCCATTGGAAAATGCCTTTAGAACACTTGATAGTGTGAAAACGTCATCAACGTGGTCAGAGGTGAAATGGTTTCTAAGACACGTCCAGTGGCTTTGTGTGTATCACAGCTGCTGAAGATGTATCAGGTGACGGCCGCAGTTATTCAACCTTGTACAGGGATAGCCCAATGAAAATACTTAACTCTCTTTTTCGTGGGCGTCCTGTGTAAAGATAAAAATACATAGATATAACATAAACAAACCACAAGCGGTCAAAGAAAACATGTACACTCACACTGCTCCAAAAAAAAAAAAAAAAAAAGCCACAAAGGCCTTAGACCGAGCATGAGCTGAGTGTTGAGTTTTAGAGCGGTGGTGCGTTTCCTGGGCTCAACCCCCTGGATAACTACTGTCGGACTGAGTTTGCCGCTAATTAAGCGATTCCTCTTCATAACTTTTGCCAACGCAGCTGAAGCTTGCCCCTTGCTCCCAGTGTTGGAGTACCACTTAAGAGCGATGTTGTTCTTCATGTCCTTTGATTCAGTAGTAGGTCATTAACCGCATCCTTCTAATAACTCGTGTCATCTCTCAAGGACATGCTGGGACGAGGGTTGACTTTGCTGCTCCGTAGCATTGTCTTACAACTTGTGCTTCTTTCTTATGAAGCTTTTCCAACAGACTTTTTAAGGTTGCTCACTGGACGAGATAGAAATAGATTAACGAAGCAGCCCCTTCTTTCGAGCTTTTTATGCTTAAGGTTGTAGCGAGGCAAGCAAGAAAACACAAACTCGGTTTAAAACAAATACATCTTCCCTTTCACTTCCCTTTTTTGCTTCTCATGCTATGCATTAAAGACAGGTACTGGCTTTGAAACCATGACCTTTGCAACGGGACTTTGTTGTATAAATAAAGAGAAAAAATATAGACCAGTAGACAAATTTCATGAAGATCAACAAGTCACAGCTGATTAAGAATGAGCTGATGTTCTACCGCACAGCTTCCAGGGCTGGAGTAGTGAGACATGTGGAAAAGGTCATGGACTTCTGACATGCAGAACAGGAACAGACCTTGATATCGCAGCCCCCCCCTCAGATGGTGCACCTTTTGCCCTGTGATAGTGCCAAACCCATGGACCTGTGCGTCTTGCAGTATCCAGCTAGCCACATAGAAATAATGAGGTCCCTGTGTGCCCCGGCTGCTGTCGCAACCAATAAATCTTCCCTAGTGAGTCGGTGGATGGGATGTACTAATTGCTTTATTGATTTGGAGTTTTGCTCCATGACAGCACCTGATAAACACATCAGGGAGACAGGGGGGGAAAGCAAATGGCTCTGCAGAGCTTTTAATGTTCACCCTCATTGTTTCTACAGACTGGAGAGCGAAACTTTAGGGAGGCGACTGGCCTTGGGTGGGGTTTTATTGTCACCTAAAAACACATCAGTGGCTGTAAATTTTCTGCCAAGAGAGAACATGCTGTCATAACATCTGCTGATGTGTTTCTCCAGGTGATGATGGAGGAGGCGGGGAAAACAGGAGAGGGGCTGTAAACAATATCACAAGAATGTTTGTCTCGCACACGCCTCAGTCCTCTCTCCTTGTGTTTGAACAACGGAGCAGAGATGCAGCTCTGATTTAATTAAAAAGGGCTGGAATTATTTGTCTGCCTTTGTTTAGTTATGCATCAGTGAGTGTGTTAAAGGCAAGGTAGAACAACTGAAGCAGAATGGTCTGTCAAGCACAGCCACTAACTTAATTATAATATCTAATAGAGTTTATTTTTAATGGGAACCACAGGAGATTAGTTACACCCTAAGGACAAGCCTCGATGACAGCAATCAGACACCTACAATACACCAGCTTAGTATAAAATCCATCTAATGTCACTGAAAAGAGCAGCTCTTTGTACAGACTGTTTTATTTAATTCCATGAATATTAATCTTCAGCGCAAAAAGTAATTATTATGCCTTATTTTAACGAGACCCATTAATCACGAACATTCTTGTTAAACATGTTATTTTCTCCATTTACGCAAGTCTTGACAACAGCTAAGCTCAAATGGAAGCAGTGTTTTCCATTATTTTGGTGAAACCACTGTTTGCATCAACATTTGTCACGTACAAAACCCAAAGTCCATCCCTCCCCGGACACCCACTTCCACTCCACCCAGTCTCATCCACACGTACACGCAATACAAAGACACGGAAAATGGAAACTATTGGAAAAAAAAGTAAAAAAGTAACTCAGACTAGAGTTCAGTGTGAAGGATGATAAATATTGAATTGTTACGTGTCTTCTTCGTTCATAAGCAGGGTGTCATAATATTCGGGTTGCAAGGTTTTATAAAAGGTCATTAGGGAACCTCTCGGGCAGAACCTAATCCTCTCAAGTCTGATACACTGCAGTATCTCACACATCTATCTATTATGAGAAGATGGACAGGAGTGTGTCCACTAAAGTAAAATAAGCCGGCGGCGAGGTGGTGAACGCGGTAACATTTTGCTTGGCTTAGGTGTGTTAGGCGTTAAGGGATTCCAGAAAGGGCAGCGAGGGGGTTGGGATAAACCGTTTTTAGCCAGAACCCTATAAATACTGTATATCACGTATTGCAGCCCAAAATACTGATAAATGTAGGACCAAAGCATGTTCATACATTACAATCTTGCATTGTATTAAATTATGCATTGCAGATAAGGAAAAGCTATGAACAAGGTTTAGTACATGTCTCCGCTGCTCACTTGGGATTCTGGCTCCAAATGGCCCTCAGGGAGTCTAAGAAGGTAGGATTTATTTTGAAAATGTAATTACATATGATTGAGGTGAGTCCCTTTGACTTAGCATTAAGTGATAAAAAGGAGTTAATCACAGAATCTGCGGGGCAATTAAAAAAAAAGTGGGGAAAATTAGTTTGCACAAAGTGCCTGATCTGGAAGTAGAAATGTCTGAAGGGTTACATTTTGCTGAAGAACAATAATAATAATGAATGAAAAACACCTTTAATATAGAGGTTGCTAATAGAATGCAGGCCTTTAACCTGATCTGAAGGACTGGATGCTGAGCCAGTTGGTGGTGATAGATGGATGTGAAAGACTGGGGCTAGTCCTGATGGCACATGAAACTGATTTTTCAGAGTATTAGTTGTAATTTGAGTCTGAGAGGTACGACTGGGGGGAGAACCACCTTCCAGAATGAGAGATGCCAGGACGACATTTCAATCTGAACCCACAGGGGTTGCTGGTCCATAATCTTATTAATGTTCCGATGAAGACGTTTTTTAGTATTGCGGGCCCAATGGTATTGGTGAAAATGTGTTCATTACAAACCGCTATATCTGGCACGACAATATGTGAATGTAAATTATACTGTACCTGCTTCACATCAGTAAAATAGGATTGTCATTATGGCTTTAGCATTTGGCTCAAAGCCACGTTTCTTTAAAAATAATTTAAATAATCACAACCAAATATTAGAGGGAAAGAAGTTCATTTTATTTAACCACAACGATAAAGGGCAAACCGTGGTCACCCCAAAAACATGGAGCCTAGGTCTTCCAGGCAAACTTGAAAGTGAAAATTGGTGTTGCTTTCTGACAGCATAATGTCAGAAGACAGGAGAAGAAATGAAGCAGGAACCTATCTGGAAACATGGGCAACTATGACATTTGTCACACAGCAGAGGGATAATGATCATTTGCATACAGCTGATGAATTGATGCCTGCTTTGGGCCTGTTTTGTGGAGCCTTTCTAAAGGTAGGAGATCCTTGACCTATGCACAACAATTAGGAGAGGCTTTCAGGATGCTATTAGCCAAACAAAAGCTAAGGCTCCGGCTTCATATACTGTGGAACTGATTGAATCATGAGCTTAGAGAGATTGCAAGCGGTGAGGTTTTAGACATAAGTATATAATGTGTTGCACTTAATGTGCGGTAATATAAAGCAGTCACTGAGTATAGCACAACAACTGCACTGATCAGTATAAATGAAATGACCATTATGCTTAACCAGTGTCCAGGATCTATCAAAAAAGGCAAATCAAATGTCCTGCCTTGAGGCTTTTAAACGTACACCTAAATATCAGCACAAGAAGAGCATCGTTGTTGACGGGCAGACACACTGACAGCGTGTTTGTGCGCAATTAGCAGGCGTCTCTTCCCTGCTCTACTTCTGAACATCACAATAAGGAACCATAATGGAACTTGACAGATCACTGGATGTGTCTTTTGAATGTGATTCTAACTAACTCACCATGAACATACAAAAAGCTGTAAGACTGCCATCGAAGACGTCAGAAATCAGCCTCGCCGTTGAATCATCCGCATTAATACTGTATGAACATGTCACGCCTATTGCGCTGGAAAAGGACACGTTTCTATCAGCTTTCTGCAGACTGCGATGACTGTTCTGCCATTTGTTTCATGTATTATATATATATATATATATATCCAAACTTGGTGCCCTCGTCAATATTTGCTTAAAACAGATGGTCATCACTCTGAGCAAAGGTCCTGCTGAGAGGCAGAGTAAATCATAGACTAATTGCTCAGCTTTCTCTCAGGGCTGTGATGTCAGCATAAAATGCCATATGGAATGAGGCAGCAGAACATGTTCCTGAGCTGCAAAAATAAATGAGGAAAAAAATAAGCTAATTAATGGGGTAAATAAAGTCTCAGGTGACAGCACTTAATTTCATTTTATTATGCTAATAAATCTCAAGGGGCTCTCTTGCTGTACATGCATATTGGTGATAATGACTCAGCGGAATAGATTGGAATGCAAAGTAATATTGGCACCTTCCTTTATTAACTCTAAGTGCCTCCATGACTTACATTCATTTCTATGGATTTCCTGCGCAGGTTTCTTCTTCTTCTTCAAAAAAAGCAAATTACTGGAATGTGGAGAGGTTTCACTAGTTTCATTACAAATGGTAATGGCAAAAGTGAAATCAATAACGTAAGGTTCTCAGCGAGCCGATTTATGACAGCAAAGTAGGAGCAAATTAAACTTCAGCAGAAAGCAGTGTGACTTCGATATTCAATCTGCGGATACATTCACGGTGTTACAAGAGATAGAGGCCTGATCACGCAAACAATTCTATTTTATGATACCAAAGGATGAAGAAAATACATAATGAGAAATGTGTTTTCGGCTGTTATGCCTTGCCCAGGTTGATACTCTCTCCCGAGAATTTTACTAGTGCTTGGCCATCGCGCTGTCGATCATGCGGAGCAGCACTCGTTTTTTTTTATATTACTAATTATCTTATTAAAAACCATCCGCGCAGATTGGGGCTTAAACACGTACCGTATTAGCATGATGCAAACTGCCTTTTTCATTTACTTTAAATGTGTATTTTTCTTTTGACTAACATAAGAGCAGGTTATATGACCTACACTGCAACCACCAGGGAGAGATGTGTTCATGTGTTGTTGTGTCGATGCAAGCCTTCTTGTCTGCGGTGCTGGCGTTTTATTTCGTTGTCGTACTCAGTTTGACTTTGTTTGACAAGCACACCCCCTGTCTGTGTAAAAGGTCTCACAATTAGTACTTGCCACGTTTGTGTTTTCTTTCCAAATATCTGTCTGACCGAGTCACTCTATGCTGTTACTTGATAAACACCCACAATAGGAGTGTCAGCATGTGGTTTCCCATGAGGATCTATTTTCCTTTTCTTGAAAATAGACTCATAAAATGCACAACATGAGACCATAATGCTGGGCGTAGAGTGCATTTGTACATATAAAACGTTCATACCAAGAAAATGGAATGTGTTATTTCATTATGCACACAAATGCCAATGAATCCCAATTCCCTGTAAAGTGACGTTGCACACACATCTTAATTAACATGCATTAACATAATTGCATTGCACAGAACAATTGCATTCATAATCCCGTGGACTGGAGTGGCAGTGAAGAAGTGAAACAGTTGAAATTCAGCGATGCAGAAATTGAGGCAGAACTCAGAGCTTCTGGGGTAAAAATGATTCGGTTTTATTATGGTCCCACCAAAAGATGATATGTGGAAGGGGATCACGAAGCGGTTTAATGCCATTACATCCTCCCCGAGAACTGTGAAAGAAAGTTAAAGAGAGGAGTTTGATTTAAAACTGGTCTCTAAATGGTGCATTGCTGCCAGCTGAG
This sequence comes from Coranthus polyacanthus, assembly GCA_037367275.1. Taxonomy (NCBI): domain Eukaryota; kingdom Metazoa; phylum Chordata; class Actinopteri; order Kurtiformes; family Apogonidae; genus Coranthus; species Coranthus polyacanthus. The sequence continues at coordinate 7,962,624 of JAPQRN010000016.1, forward strand.
AGAATGGAAAGGTCTGGGGAGAAAGCTTTGGCTGTGCTCTCTCAAACTGCAGTGTGCTGCCTCATTGAGGATGTGTCAGTTTATGGCACGGATCCAGAGGAGGACAATGGCATTAAGCCCAGCGCTGAGGCTACACAGCAACTGACTGACGCAAAGGGACAGACATCATTGAACTGTGGGGAAATTATACACTGCCACCATTTCTCACTTTCTTATTAGAGTTTTTTTTTTTGTGTTTATGGAAAAGGTCATGGTTGAGTCATTATGTTTACAGTAGATTTAAATTAACTTAATTTAGGAGGACGTTTGAGGATAAACAAACCAAAAAAAAAAAGAAAAAAGACTTTTAAAACGGACTAAAACTCTGAAAATCCCCCTCTATATTCTAACCAAATGGGACACTCTGGGTTCTCCTGTAGTGAATTAAAGAACAAGTGCAAGTCCGGAGGTGTTCAGTTCAATCTTCCTTTATTGAAGCTTCACACATCAGAAACATCTCTGCAGAGGACGAGAGCATCCGCCAGCCAGATTCCGGACCCCCCCCCCTTAATGTCTCTTAATACAAGCTTATATAAGCTTGGAGTATTCTCACGCATGCATCTCCTGCTCCTCTCCTTATAAGCCTAATATCTCCTCCT
>JAPQRN010000016.1:7965098-7977684 GCA_037367275.1 Coranthus polyacanthus
CTGCTCCTCTCCTTATAAGCCTAATATCTCCTCCTTACAATCGTATGAACATTAGAGGCCTGAATCTTTACCACATAGGGAATCTGATGTGTCTCCTTGCAAAGCATGAACAACACATTCCTGGCCTGTTACAGTATAACCTGGGTGCAATCCTTTCTCAGCCTGCAGCACAATTAAACATAACATACAGTAATGCACAATGTATAGCAAAAAACATACTACACTCCCTCCAGACTTGTGGACCTCAGTCATCTCGGCCCGACTCATATTAACATATTAGCATTGAACAGTTACAGCTGCTGTTATCTCCAGTTTTTGCAGATAAACAGATGAGAGACCTGAGATCTGAGCCCTTTTAAACATTTTAACTGAGGTGGCAGCTCAAGTGAAAGTACAAAAGTACAAGCTCCACAATTTACTCAAAGAGTAAAATGAAAAAGTATTTCTACCGGTTGTTTCTGTGCTAAGCTAACTGGAACCTTACATCGTCCATTAGTCGCCCCGGTCTAAGACATCTCAGTAAAGAGACAACATTTTTTCCGTGGCCAAGTCTTTTGTCTGTTTTATCTTGTCACGTCTTTTATGTCGCTATGTCTGTCATGTGTGATATGCACTGCTCTGTACATCAAGGGACTGTCTTTTCTGTGCTTTATTGTCTCATCCATGTAGGTTGAAATTGGTCTTCACATTAGGAAGGTGCGCAATGATGAAAAAATAAGAAGTAATTGATAATCCCCCGCAAATATGCTGAAAACAATGTAGCAAGCCTGTTTTGAAAATGTAAAAATGAGTGAAAAGTAAAAATGTTGTGAATAAAAGTAAAAAGTCATCAGAAAAATACTCAAGCAATGTACAATTACCTGAAAAAATGTACTTACAGTACTTCATACCTTCCTACCAAACCTACCAACCTATCAATTTTGACTTCAGAAAAGTCATTTCCAACCAGTGAGTCATCTGGTGAAAGTGTTAATAGTTTTTGATTTCTTGGCAAACACATCTCACATGGTCTCTCAAAACCAAATGCTTCATCAGGAAAGCGCTGCAGAGACTGTACTTTTTGTAGCGTCTCAAGAGTTTTGGCATGAGAACCAAAGCCCTTGTGAACTTTCATCCCTGCTGTACCACAGAGAGTGTTCTGAGAGGATGCATCACAGCATGGTTTGGCAATTTGATTGCTCAGGACTGCAGTCTGCTACAAAGGACTGTAAAGACAACAGAAAAAAAAACGAACCCAAAAAACATTGGCACGGAACTACCACAGCTTCATAATCTCTACATCACTCGTTGCAAAAGGAGAGCCCAAAACATTGTGAAGGGCACAAACCGACTCGCTCGTGTTCTGTTCTCACTCCTTTCACATAAAAAAATGTTACTCAAGCATCAAGCCACACACCACCTGTCTCAGTAACGCTTTCTTTTTACAGTCAGACAGGCTGCTGAACAGCTGACGCACCCATATGCACCGCCATTGCTGCTGAATAATTGTAATGCTATTATATTCTGTATATTGTTTATATAATGTAGACATATGAGTACACGACGTAGCCTGTTGTCTCATGTTTTGTGTGATGTTGTGCCAGAGCACAAGTATATGATTGTATTTTTAATGGACATGATAATAAACTTGAATTTGAAAATGTCAGATCCCCTATTGATTTTCAGATAATCTTTCAGCCAAAGTCTGGTGAATTCAGCTCCAAAAGCAGACATTGTGAAAATCTACAGAATATCTGCTTATGGATTTGATAATGTATAGACATCAGGATCCTCCCCCTTGAAAGACTCACGGTACAAACATTTGATAGATTATAACGCAATATAAGTTACAGTATACAGGTATATAAAGGTATTAATGATCAAATTGAATGTGTGACTGAGTGTGACAAACATATGTATTGCTCAAACGAGACACCTACGACAGATTTAACCCATTTATACAGAATGACAAATCTTTCATTGACTCTGCTCGAGTGATGCTGTGGAACATCTGCGCAAGCATGACGTACAAGGTCCCTGAGATAGAAAAAAAAACAAAAAAACAACCCGAGGTTCACAAAGAGATGTACAAAGTATATATGAACAATCAGAGCTTAGAGCTACATGGACAGAGGAGGTTGAGGTGGAGGAGGTGGTTTTTCACAGATGTGTAGGCAGATGAATAGGGTGTGTACGGTACAGCGCTGTAACATTATGCTCTTATGTTATTTCTAATCAGAAAATAATACAAGCAAACCCAAATACATCACGTAGACCTTGTAGAATGTTTTCTCCTCTCACGGGTTAGATGTGTCTGGGGCAGGATTAAGAAAGTGAGCGAAGGAAGAAGGTGCTGAAGAAGGTCCAGTCCGCCACCATTTCACAACGCCACAGCTTCGACGCGTGACCTCTGTGTGGTTGCTGTGACCCACACGAGTACGACTACCGCGTTCACATCGATCCTTGACAAACGGTACCAGAGCAGAAACCGAATCGGCATTAAATTTAACTGCGTGGGTTTGAAAATGCCCTTCTTACTCTACTCTAGCTTTACTTAAATGAAGCTCTTGTCGAGCAGCTAAAACTTGGAAGTACATGCATTGACTTGCTTTAAAAAAAAAAGAGAGAAAAGTATTTACCTGAGATGGGTCGAGACAAATGGACAGTTGTGTATTCATGGTAGGAACATGAAAATGCGGACACCGACAGTCTTGTCACAAACAAAAGAACAGCAGAGCAGATTGTGGAAAAATATGCTTTAGAAGCTAAACGGCCGTAAGTCTGCGAATCGTGGATAGTGGTTGTGATTGAACAGCCCTCACATTCACCTCAGTTGTGTTTATCCTTGCCTGAAGAGAAGTGAAGTGGTGTCACTCTCACTTCCACGCAGAGTGTGTCTGAAGTACTTAACTATAATTGCCAATAAACAGCATCCTGTGAAATGGACTGAATTCATTTTTCTTGTCTCTTCGAGCATTGTCCTCTGGCCTCCCCTTATTTCTCCATCTGGAGAACTCATCCACTCCCGCTTCAGGGGCTTTTCAGCTTTATCTCATGGATTACAGACTGCTGGAACCATTTCCTTCCTCCTCTTTCCTGTATTATATTTTTGAAGTTTTTATTGTACGTAGTTTAGATCCTAAAACTTGAAGCGGTGATGAAATGGCTTCTTGTCAAAATGACTTCCCTCACCCTCAGAATGTTTTTCCTTCGCCGAGATGGGGAAAAATATTAAACTGTGGTATTTAAAAATTGACAAATAATACAATGCCCTGCCAGTAACAAAAATCAATGCCATTAAAGTAGATTTTTTCCATCTTTGTGAGCCACAGGAATCTGTTTGCAACACAAGGGTGAAGATGTTGTGCATGTCACGCTCAGTAATTCCAAGGTTGTTGACAATTAACATCAGAGTCCCAGGGAGGGTGATTGTTTCATCACAATTTCACAGAAATTACAGCTTTTTAGGGGAAAAAAACCCAACTATTTACTATTGTTATCTAAAATCTTCTGCCAGATGTGTCTGTATGTGGTAGAGTTTGTTCAGCCTGCATGCTGCCGAGCTGCAATGAAAATCCAACATTTTTTGGAAGGCATTCTACTATAAATTTGGTCTTTGGCTGTACAGTTTTCAAGATATATTTGTAATACACAGTAGCTTAAAAAACATCAAACTTATCACGGGAAGATAGATTAAGGCTGCATTTGGTCATTTGTTCAATATATGTGTTTTGAACTTTTTAAATCTCATATTTTTCATTCTGTCCATAGAGATGTATATGTTACCTACACATTGAAAAGTCATTTCCCTTTTATCATCCAGTATTTCGTTTCTGTTTCATACTTTTTCCTTACGGTTAGTTTCTCCTAAATTTAAACGAGTCGTCGCTTCATTCCTGTCGAATGATGTTAAAAGTATACAGTGCATTATGTAAGCTTTTCCACCTCTGCGTGGCCCCGTTTCTTTCAATTCACGAGCATATGCAAAAGTCTAACGTGTAAAAAGTCGCTTTCAAATGTCAGTGTTGCTTTTCAATTTGCCTAATCTTCACTGTTTTTTTTTTTTTTTTTTTTTTTTTTTCAGAGCCTGTGAAATGCAGACAGGAATGCGTGATAGCAGACTTTTAGTTCCTGTGTTTAGTTTAGTTTAGTTCCTGACAAAACTTTACTGCTACAACACTGAGCTGAATCCAGATGCAGCCTTTGACACATTTGATCCTGGCGCAATCATCACTTTATGAAAAGCTTTCTAGACCAGAAAACTCCATCAGAGTTTAAGACACATCTGACAATGGCAAGAATACTTGTGGGATTAAATTGGCCCCTTTCATTCTCTGTGGCAAGTCATTTACTTGTCCAATATTTCTTTTCATTGTTACGTTGATGAAACTCGGTTTTACACCATGCGTCTAATTCATCACACCTCTTTTCAATGATCTGTATTGTAGAAAGTCCGGGATGTGTTGTTATAGTATTTTCAGATTAAATGCTAGTTATGTATAGGTGATAGTCTTCTAAATCACACTGGAATTTCATGAGGCATCCTATAGAATCTTTAGGGCTGGGTTTTTCATTCTTTTCAAACATTTGATTTGATCTTAAAATCATAAAAAATGCAGCCGATGAAGGTGAACACATTCTCTGGGTGAAAGTTACCTGTTGCTCTACAAAAAGTGTTTTTTTTTTAATATTCTACAAATAAGGATACAGAGAGTTACACAATATCCTGCTGTCAGCGTTATGTTTTAAAACTCTTAAAATACACATTTTTAAAAACAGACCTCCTTTATTTTTATTCTTCCTTTAGTTTGTATTCATTGTCTTAATGCCACTTGTTTTGTGCTTATTTCTGAATAGCATTTTGAAAAGTTATAAAAGGGAATAGCGATTTTTTTTTTTTTACTATTTTATGAAACTAAACAATCAGTAATTGTAAAAAAAAAAAGTTCTGTAATTTCATTTTGAACACATTTCTACCAGAGTTATAGTTGATAAATACATCCATAATTCATTCCAGTTTTAAATTGGGACACAGAAGAAAGCATTGACTTTCTGAAAAGCAGCAGCAGCATATAGTTCTATGTTAGTCTTAACTAGGTGCATTCCCTGAGGTCTTAAAGGAAGCTTTTGGAATGATAAGAAAAAGTGCAACAAAGGCACTAGTTTTGCAAAAGTTGGAATGCTAAACTTTTTCAGCAGAGAAATACAAGATTTTATAAATTAGAGCACAATAAAGCCGCTACAAGTACATGTACTTCTGAAAAGACCTGCCTGTGGATTGACGGAGGTGGGAGCTGTTGAAAGTTTTTGTTTCATACATATCTGACACAAAGCTTGCAAAAGCTACACTAACAAGCATAGTTGTTTACCAGCCCTGGGGAAGACCTTCTCAGAACACAGGAAGGACAATTTTGGTCCCAAAGCTTGGCCCGCAAGTGCACGTTGACTGTGAGACGTCTGATGTAGCATATCAAATACAGGCAAAGCCTGAGGGGACTGGATTCGGCATGCTGCCACTGTAGGCACATGTCCAAACAGTGCACTCAGACAATTTAGAGGTGCTCCTCATACGGTAGGAAATTATATCCAGTGCCAAGAAACAAACTGCAACAGAGATGAAAAACGCCAACACGCTTAGGGAAATTAAACATATATATGATACCGAGGAGAGGAGAGGGAGTACAGCTTGGATTGTATGAAACATCTCCATGTATCACAAGCAGCACAAGTCTGAACAGAAAATCTATCAATCACTTTGAGTGCTTGCTTTGATCCAGTAGCTTTACACCCAGGCCTGTTGAGTTTCCCCAGGAAACACACATAACGAATCGGACTCTGGTGGTAGTTATTTGGGGAAAAGTTAGTCAGTCCGGCTAATCAATCAGATTTTCCTTTTTTAGAACATTGGTATGAATTACTGTTATTCCATCCCATTCGTTTCTTTAGACAAATCTCTATTAATACATTGTAATACATTTTAACACTGTATTTATACTATATTCTTATTTGAGCAGCACATAGTGATAAAATGATGACATAAAACTTACAATCCCAGATAAATGAAGATAAATAGTAGAGTCTACTTCATTTCAGAGCCTGTCCTCCTGTAGAAAACACGGCCACACCTGCTTTTAGTGATATCTACTCTAGCTGTCGACCCCGAATCTTCATTTTTTACATTAAAGTGACAAGACGGAGCAACAAAGTCCACATTGGGAGGAGGTTGGCGTAGATGTTTCCCACCATGACAATGACCACTTCATTTTAACTGCGATCACTCACCATGATCTTTTCTTAACCATATCCAGTCGTTTTGTGCCTCAGCCTTAACCATAGCATCGTCACAACCTGAAGACCCACGGTGATTTTGTACATTTTAATACGATCTGTGATATTTTACGTCATTTTGTTTCTTCAAGTGTAGGTAGGGACGCATTCGTCAGACGCGTGTTTGGACAAACCACATACAATATCCGGTCGTTCAGGTCGGAACGCTCGCGTGATACAAGCATCCTTTCTTTGAATCCCACACAAAAAAAGATTTCTCACAAATGGGTAACTCATAGAAAGAGTAATATATTAAACCAACCAGGCTACTGTTTGTCATATCAGTTCCTTCCTGTCTCATAGCAACACAGACAAATTGATCAATCAGTGGATGTTCTGTAGAGTCTTTAGTTCATTAGTGTGTAATTCTTTTTTTGTTTTTGCAAAATGAGTATTGTATTGCAACACTGTAATCAGAACAGTCAGATAGAACCCTACAAACTGTTTTATAAATCAATTCACTGGTTAATTATTCTTCAGTTACCTGAGTAATACCCAAACATAAAAAAAAACACATATTAAAAACATATGTGTCCACTGTGGGTCTACTTGAATAATAACTACTATATAGACCAGTTATTCCCAAACGTTTTCAGCCCAAGACCCAAGAGATAAATGTCTCCTCAGGACTCAACTTTACAATTAAGTTTTGAATTGCGTCTTTTATGTCGTTTTCATCTGGTTGCATCATTTACAAAGTTTTTGTCTTTTATGTCGTTTTCATTTTGTTACATCGTTCACGACTGAAGCCTCTTTTTTTAACGTGACTTTGATGGGGAGCATTTATAGTCTTCTATTTTAATTAGGAAAAGGAATTCACATATCGTACTATTCTTATGTATTCTGGGAAAGGCAGATATAAAGTATGTATGTTTTATGTCTAGCTGCTAATGAATATATTGCTGCTATAATGTCCTGAGGTATATGGTGTGTTTTAGCCTTAAAAACACAGAGTTTTGATTTAATTTATTCAGTGTAAATGTCGTACAGGCTATAGTGACGACCTGGAGAGAGAATACAGGATACAGAAACCTGTCAGACAGTGTGAAATAAGATTTTCAATCCAAAAGCTACTTAAGCGGGATACATATATATATATATATATATAGAGAGAGAGTGTGGTTGCTTTGGGTTAGATATCAAACACTGAGGGAAACTTATGCTCTCCTTGTAGTGACAGTGTCCAAACTCTGCAGAACCGCCCAATATATCACACTGAACAGATGGGAAAATATAAATTCATATGCTTTTCACATGTATCTTGAGTAGTTAAGTTGGGAATTAAGCACAATCTGATTCATGAATGATGTGACAGCATAATAGCGTCACTCCACAGATCTCCGAAAGGAAGCTGCTAACACACTATAAGACTTTGTTCAGCATCTGGACCCGGTCGTTTCAAGCTCTTTTCCTGTGAGATGAGTTGTTTTTTCCAGGTAACTTCTGTTTGCGCTCTAAATTAAAAAAAGACAGAGGTGCTGAAGGTTTCGTAGCACGAGAACAAACACAAATCATTTTCCCGCCAAGAGTCAGATAAGAAAATAAACTAATACCGCCCTCTTATTGACCAGTGGAGACGACAGTGCCCAGATGCACTTAGCCAGAATATTGCTACAGCAAGTAAATCCTTGTAAAACAATAACTTTTTTTGTGCATAGATTAAACAAAGGAAACACACAGCATGAATTAGTCAGCTCAAGAAGTGGCAAGCTGCTTTTAGCACAGCAGTATAACACTTTGAATAACATTTACATATTCTCAGACTTTCTATCTTTGTCCTAAACTTGGTGTATTGAACCACATAACCTACGTATTCAGGAATTTCAGCTGGAAGCACAGGCACGTTGAATAAAATGTGTGAAAATGATTTAACCAGTCTTAAAATCTCTACTTTTGACAGACAAGTTGGATATACAGTCATCTATCTTAAATCTATGGTGAAGCTAGCGTACGTACTCATCACTAGGCAGGTTTCCATCCAAAAGTATCACAAATCTTCACTGAATTTTCAGAAAAGGAAATGCAAATTTCTACGACCACTGTTGGCTATTCAAATGCGAGTGACCTCTTCACTGTTCATTTCAAACTTCGCCAGTGAGATAGTGTTTCATACAATAACATCCATCCTGAGCTGTTGATCGAGGAGCTGCTAGAGCTTTTTTCTTCAAGCTGTACAAGATGACACCAGCATCTTCTTACACCTGCTACTGACGTGCATCTTGCTGTTAGAACATTTTTTACATGTATTTAAAATTACTAAGAATGTGTGGCAAAAGATATAGCGACACACATAGATGTTTTATTTTACAGGAACCCAACACTCAGTTAAATTGATTTACCGTAATTTCCGGACTATTACACCTGAATATAAGCCGCACCAACTAAGTTTAAAAAGAAAAAAAAAAATTGTACATATATAGGCCGCACTTGTCTATAAGCCACAGGTGTCCACGTTGTAACATGAGATATCTACACAGAAGGATGGTACACAGAAAGATTTTCTAAATTATTAATTACCGTAAAAAATGCCTTTTTCCAAACAGTGCCTGTAACACGGTAGCAACACAGCAGTTGCTGCCGTGCACGACAATAAATGTGCAGTAATATGGCTGGTTAACAAAATAACCATCCGACCATCCATAGGCCAATAACCTACCAGAAAAGTCATTTATCGCTATCTTCATCTTCCTCCTGCACACTAAAACTACTGAAGTCGTCTTCTTCGGTGTCGGAATTGAACAGCCTCAGCTTTTGTGCTTCCTGCCAGGGCGCCCCCTGGAGGCCATTAGCCCGTAAAAATCTATAGATGAGAAGCATCATTGTTTAAGCCGCAGGGTTCAAAGCGTGTGAAAAAAGTAGTGGCTTATAGCCCGGAAATGATGGTAATTTAAATTGCCCAGATTGTAATCACTCTGACTAGGCACCTGTAGGAAAAATTATATTAGCATTGTCTGCATTCTTATTGACTGACCTTCCCATGTGCACTTGCCTTTAATCAAGTCGTAGTTAAGACTGATTGTGATTGCGATCTGAGAACTCGCCAATTAAATGGTCCTACAAGAGAAGGATTGTCTACAGGACTAAAAGATTGAAATAGAGTAAAACCTAAAGTGAACATGTAGAAAGTACAATTGCTTGTTATATACATAGCTGTAGGGCACACAGCAGCTATGACATGGAGGGAAAAAAAAAATTAAAGATGTGTATTATTTCAGGGGGGAAGACAGGCTTGAGCTGAAAATGTACCTTAAATATATGTTTTCCGAGTCACATAACTGGCCGTTCTCAGGTATACAGTAATATGTTCATGCTAATGCAGATTCCATGTTGAACCACTCATCTTAATAAAAAAGGACTTCCAGCAGATGATAGATCAAAACAAATAATCAGGAGCAAACATGACCTCAGTCACCCTTAAAATGTCCCGGCTGATTTTGACCACAGGTGCATAAGTGCTGGTGATGAATACCTCGATGGCCTTAGTGTCAAAGCCATCCTCTTCACACTCACCACTCCAATCACGGGGCTTTCACTCTCAGTGAGCAGCAGAATGGTCGTCTAGATGAAGGTTAACAGCCTACTCCACAAAAAAAAGAAAAAAAAACAAAAAAAAAACTGAATGCAGGTTCTTGGACGACTAAGCTGTGACGGAAATCAGTGCCCCATGTTGGGTGCCAAATGGGTGCTGCAGACAACCTCTGCTTGCCGCTTAAGTGCGCTCTAGAGGAGGAACGAGCAGAGGTAGATCTCAACTCCAGACTGCTGATGTGCCTGGAGCCCCGCTGATTTTCGGTCCTGAATATGAGCCGTGTGGGACCTGAAGTCTAATTGGTATGCAGGTGATGCCGAGCTGAACATTACAGGCAATGGGTCGGTGGGGTGAGTGTATGCGAGGAGGTGATGCAGAGGAGAGAACATTGCTCAATCATACCCTAGCACATGTAACAAGACAGCGATAGGGAACCTGGAAGACTGTGGGGGAAATCAAAGACTGAATGAAATAGGAGAAAATCTTTTTCTTGCCTGAAAAAAGCAAGAAGCAGGAAGAAGAAATACATTTGCTTCTGTATAGAACATTAGTATAAAAAGACAATCAAAAAGTGGTGGTTTCACACATTTTCACAGAAGGTTTGATGGACAAGCAGTTATTTCTCAGGAAATCGTTACACCAGTAACTTCTTCTAAAACCACACATTCACTTTGTAGAGAGCCTGACTAGCTCTTTATATAAGTGCAAAGCTACTCTGACTCCAGGTCAAAATGCAACAGCATGAGAGGGGCTGTTTAACTATTTACATGTGAATTACTTAAGTGCCATTTATCTTGCTCTGTATTAGTAATCTGTGTTTCTCCGGTCTAGCTTTCCATTGCTGATATTGCACACAGTTGTACAGTTATATGGTTGTATTAGGAGTTTAATAACTGATAGCTGTGTGCTGCATTATATGATTGTCACCCTAATTACTTTAATGCGCTGACGGAGCCATGTTAACGGCCATACTAAAAAGTGAGTGTGACAAACAAATTTGTGACTAGTTTTGTGATGTGACATAAAATTTAAAATGCTGCTGCTTTTCTGGCACTTAAGCAACAGATGGTCTCTTTCATATGTGACAGTGGAAAAGGGAAATGGAAATATGTGCAATTACAGTCACACAATGCAATGTAATTCCTGTTTAATTTTTAAATGCGCCAAACTTCACAGGATTGTGGGCCATGCAAATTGAGGTGGCTGCTTTCTGATGCTGGTATTTTTTATTTATTTATTTATTTTTGTGCCACAGTGCAGTGTATCTAAATGTCAACTTGGGCTGTTCCGGTCTGGACAGAAATGAAGGGCTGGATCAAATGAAGGGGTCTGACTGATGCACCTGGCCCACTGGTGTATGCAGACACAGATGTGCCCCAAATACCTAATGCAGGCCATTCCAGCATCACATTATACAGAAAAACAGCCCCACAGCTCAGGATTCCTGTCAGATTTATTTTCCTTTCCATTTTTCATATCCACCCTTTTCTCACACACTGACAAACCTAAACACACAGGCTTAACTGACACTCATATATGCTCATATTATGGCCAACTGTCACACCCACGCACACTCCAGTTCTGAAAACTATTGCAATTACCAGCCATCAGGAGTTTGGAGCTGGTCTGAAAGAAGAGTAGGACCCTTTAGGAAGTGAGCTCTGTCTGAAACGGTCAACCACGTCTGGTTGAGATTGGAACCAACAGTGAGTCCACTATTTTATTAACCCCTTTGCAGGAGTAAAGCCTACTGCTGAAATACAGGTCTTTACAATTTGGAGGCCATTGTTTAATTCCTAATACACAGTACAGCCGCCTATGGAAGTGTCCTGCAGCAGGATATAACTAAAAGAGCAGCACAGCTAACTGCAGCAGCTATTAGGACATGGAAATAGATTGTCCATGATGCGACTCCATGTTGTTAAAAAATGTGGATCATAGATATGCATAATGTATATTAAATATTGGGCTGTTCCTCAAATTTGGAAAGTAAAAGTGGAAAGCTACCTCCTCGCATCAAGTTAAGAAATCCATGAAAACCTGTTGTAAAAAAAATCTTTCTACTTCAGACTGTTACACACTGTCATCATTTGCCATAAACATTGGTAAGTAATCTATTCTTCTATCTAATCTTTGTTGGTTTTTTTGCATATCACCCACTGTCTGAGCAGAGCTTTAAACCTGCAATAATTTGAACTATTAGTATGACATTCTAAACATGATCATATTTCTATTAACCCTTAAAACAAATATGGTAAATAAAGCTAAAATGCTCGGCAGGGCTGAGGGGTTAGGTGATACTCCTTTCTTTTAAAGTGCAGCGTCATCTTATCCATTGTTTCTATTAAATACTGATTAGCAGAGCATCACCTTTTTCCTTAAAGTAAGGTAGCGTGCAGCTTGTTTTCGTTATCCCTAGAATTAGGCTTTGAAACCAGCGTTTACTTGGATATTAATGACCAGAAGCACTTTCATTTATTATCTGACTGACCTCCTCCCATTGACCCTACTGCCCACCTGCAGCGGTACATATGTAGCATTTTTGCCCATAACCAATCCCAGTGATTTGTCAGTCATGTGCAGCCAAGTGAGGTCTAATCTGCTGTATCTGACAGCTGACAACAGTGACTAAGTGCCCAAACATTTGGTATCGACTGTTTCCCCAGGGCAGCCGTCACTGATGGACTGGAAAAGGTAACAATGTTGTCCTCCAGGGAGAGTAACCGAGATCCATCTCCACACACCCACCCA
>JAPQRN010000016.1:7977784-7997565 GCA_037367275.1 Coranthus polyacanthus
CCACCCACCGCCTTTGGTCACGCAGCATGACTAGTGAGTCAGAACGGGGCTTGCACAAAGTGGGCGTCACGTCAGTTGCCATGCTGCCCACTTGATCTTTTCAGCGTACCCAATTAGCATACCAGTGTGATCCCTAAAGGGGATTCCACTGATTGCGTACTGTGTGTGGGTGGGTGGTATGTGTGTCAAATAGAGAAAGCCATTGAGCCAATTTAGGGAAAAAGAGGTAAGGACAGAAGAAAAAGGCCGATGTAAAGAGGAGGGCTTCATTATTTTATTCTCTAAAAGCACTGGGGATGGTTTCATATTTTAAATGAAAGGATTTTTCACACATCATTCTCAGAGTGGTTCAAATTTAGACCAAGAGCACAATTCAGTGACTTAAAAAGTTTTTGGTTTGGCTGCTAGGGGGCAGTGCAGTATGGGCGCTGCAACAGTGCAGCCCTCTCATCTGAGCGGACACTGCTCTCCCTGGCCAGTGCAGACCAGATTAGGGGATTATCCTGATTTAACAGGCTTTATTGTCTTTTATTTAGGAGTATCTGTCTCTGCTGAGTTCTTGCCTCATGAGGCTGATGCACATTGTTCATAAAAGATAGAATGAAATCTGGCTAATTTGATTAGAGCACCCTAAAAAGTTCAGTGCTCTGGGGTCTTGCTGAAAATGACGGTGCCCCTACCTATTTATCACATTGCATTTCCATTTGCCAGCTTGTCATTTTTAGTGGAACAGTGCTGTATTTCTCTAGATAATTTAATTACTGCAACCTAATTCTCCCTGGTACTCAGTTCTTGGCAGAATGCTTTGATGGTGCTGATTGCAATGTAATTGAGAACAAATTGATTTTCCTCACCTTACATTACTCTGTATTGACCAGCTACAATTTTGTTGCAGGTTTTGGGGAAATCCAAGCAATACGTAAGCAGGGCTAATCGCAAGTTGTTGATCCCAATTTTAACTCAAAACCTCTGTCTGTAAAGGGAAAAACTCAAACACTATCTGACTGAAAAATGCAGCTAATGCTTGAGCATTTTAACAGGCCCATGAAATGATAATACTGAAGTCATCATGAGCCAGCTCACTCCAGGTGACATTTCTGCTTGGCATATGTCTGAGTGCATTTTCGCATGAGGCAAAACAGATTGAAGTGTCTCGTCCTCCATCTTTGCTGCTTCAAATATATACCTTAATTTCAAAGAGTGGTTGTTCCACAGTGGTATGACACAAAATTGCATCAGTTTTACAAGGCCTTGCAACTTCCTTGCTAATGCAAAAGAAATTGCTGTCGTTCCTCATAAGTAAATATGCATCGCACATTTCCTTGTCATCGCACCCAATCTTTTTGACAAGTGGTTCAGATATGACCACCCAATTCACTACAGAGGGGGAATAAATCTGCCCCCATCGCTATCTGTCTTTAAACCGGGGGCTCCCTCTATCTTAACGCCAGCGTTCATGGTCAGTTATGGCTGTTTACGGTCACTAACCCAGCTCTACTACACGCTGTAGTGTTGCCTGTGGAGGACTTTATCGACAAGTGCACTCATAACTCAGGCTGTTGGTGCTTCACAGGCCGTCATCTGTTACTACTTCATCCATCTCCTCTATGGAGCCCTGCAGGTGACCTGCAGATAAATTGTATATGGGGCCTTGCGAATATGTCCAAGGACAAAATTAGATCGGTATGTACCTGTCAGTCTCATGAAATATGGAATGGGCCAATTCTTACTTGCTCTGGGTTAAGACAGGGGCTTACCTGAACTAAAACCTTGAGGACAACAGGGTTAATACGACACATGAGACAATAAAATAATGTTTCTTCTAGCTTCTACTGCTGTATGAGTGTTCCGTAATCAGTGGCGGATGGCTTGTCAGTATTGTACATACAATAACAACAGCTGGACAACAAATGCAAATGCTTGCATATCAGTTCACTTGAAGTTATTTGAATATAGCAGCAGGCAACTATGGGCATAGGGGAACGCTGCTGGCGCACATCCCAGGTGTACATAGCCGCCGGCAGTCTCTGCTAGAGGCGAGTGGTGTTTGTTTACTTTAAACCCCTCCATACTGATGCCTCCACACTGATTCACTGCAGTATGCTTTGGTGTGCTGGTGTGCACACCTCGATCAGCAAACAGCGTGGCGAGATGCACTCCTTTTGATGCCTGTCTCTTCCCGTGTCTCCCTGCCTCTGTCTCTGGTGAGAGCTGCAGTGCTCAGGAGGAGAAAGAGGAGGAGGGAACCATTCACAGTTGAAGCCAATATGTCTGTGCATCCATCCACATGTCAGCAAAGTCATTACCATTGCAAACCTGGAAACAGGCAGGCTTGGGGCAAGAGTGCTCGCTTTCAATCCCCATCCTTCCGGAGAAGCTTCAGTTGGGATTTGGTGGGGGCCTATGAACTCGAAGCACCAGCTCAGCAGAGACCATGGCTGGCTCTCATCCTGACGACAGGAATTTAATGAGATGGTTTACTGGGCCCATGCATAACTGCCATAGCACAGAGCAAAGAGTGACACGTAAACAGGGGGTAGAGAATCCTTTCTCTGTTGAAGAAAGATGGAGAATCCCTTGTGTGAATCTGGAATTAATGGAGCCGAACACACACTGGCTCATTAAACATACTGTACCTAACAATGATATTGTGTGTGGACTGCTAGCAGAAAGGCTCGAGCACTAAACCCTAAATGTATAACCTATTGAATGTACAGCATCATTTACATTTGCTAAAAGAGCTGATAATCAACAACTGTGATGGATGAACAGAGTTTAGCGGGTGTTGACAGTTGTCACTCCAGCTAGCCGATTACCTCTTAAGCCACCGACACAGCTGCTTTACACCAATCTGTACATACAGACAACAGCTACAACATCAGAGCCATTGTTAATGCACTTGGTTGCGTGCTTTCAAAAGTGCTTCCACTGGGGGTAAGATTGGACCTAGTCACCTGGCTGAAAGGGGAACATCATCCTTTGGGGCTTGCTTGTCAGACTCAGGCTTTGTAGAAGTTAACAAAGACCTTCTGCTGCTTCCATCTGATTCATTTTCATGTTTATGTAGCTGAAATCTCAGCACAGGTGTTTGTATGTTGATTTTGTCAGACAACTTTGTAGTTACGAAATAAGGATTTATCTCAGGCATGTCCTATGCTTTCTTTCATATCATCTATTGTTTTCGGTTTGTCTTTTTATGAAGTCTATCCAACTTACAAGACTGAGGTCGACGGCACACCTGTCGCGTAGCGCATGTAGTGTTGTAGATATGAATCTACCACAGTATGGATCATATTAATATGTTACATTAGCCAAGTGATAACCAGTTCTTATAAGCGTAAGTGGTATAAACCAGCAAAACATCAAGAGTAGAAACCGAGACATCTTGTCATACTTTTCGCTATATATAAAATGGGATTAGTGCATTTTAATGTGATCTTAAAATTGGAAAGACATGGCTGCCAGATCATATAACACTTATGGGTGGAGCCTCTGCTGTGCATTTAAAGTTTAAGATGGGACATTACTCTGTGAGATGGGGGCATAGTTTTCTTCCTCTAGCAAGTAAGGTGGAGAATGCTGCAACCTCAGTGACTGATTAGATATGTCCGAGATGCTATGTTTTATGTATAGTGGGGCATGTGTCGCTTGCCCCAAAATCAATGGTAGAAAAAAGACTCATGATAGATACACACTAGGTCTGCAAGCTCACTCCTGGCCTGCCAAAACTAATTAGAGATTTATCAGAGACTCTTTTAAAATCAATTTAATGTAAAACCTCACAACCTGAACCATGCTTTGTTTTTATGTTTCATGTACTGTTGTCCTTGTTTTAATGTACTGTACCTGATGTGTTTTTATGAAATGAAATGTGCTTATATGTACAGTACTGTCGTTGAATGTATTTATATGTCTTTTGTGGTTGTCATTACACCTGCCCAGAGACTGCAGTAGAAAATTAGCCAGTTGACAAATTTATAGAAATGTGAACTGAGCCTGAAACTTTAAAATGTTTTTAAAAAAAGTCAGCACGGCCAAACTGCCATGTTTGCTAAGGGCTGCTAAATTTCAGTTTAGCTTGGCAGAAGAAATGTTTTTTAAATATTTTTTAAAAAATCATTAAATGTGGAAATTAAACATTAAAAGGAGTGTGGAAATTAAGAAACTCTGTGCTCCCTTCAGCTGACAGCACTGCTTTCCTCTCACTATTAGAGACCATGACTAGCCCTAAAATATTCCTCAGTCTCATTTGTTTAATACAGAAGAAGAGAAGAGGATTTTTAAAAGCGAACAGTAACTCAGCATAGGGTATCAGGGATGTCGGTGGCTAGGTGGCCTGTGCCTATAATGGCCTTCCACAGTGGGGAGGAAAAATCAGAGGATGACCTCAGACAAATCAGGGATTTTTTTTTTCCCGTAGAAATGGTTTAAATTGTTTCTAATGTGTCTCCAATTGGGAATGAAGTGAAAAATTGATGTTTCTGGGCAGAACAAGTCATTAATGGAAATCCTCACTCCTGAGACATTGACAGTTGCAACACAAGAGAGTGATTTATTATTCTCTTTTGGATTACAACAGCATTTGGATATATGAGTGAAAGAGTCTTCATTAAATCATATATTGACATAAATTGACATAAATTGTAGCCAGTGAGCATGAAGACATATTTTGAAAAATGAGTGTGTGTGACCATAACAGAATTGCTGATGTTCATTCTGGTAAACCTGATTGTTTTTTTATATCTATGGTAGAAGCTGTGTCTCTCTAAAATTCGGAGTCTTGTTTGCTTGTTGCAGAGGATTCTAGCTATTTTAGAAGGTTCTTCTACCCATATGTTCATAAATAAATCAGCATGATGTTTCTTTGATGGTGTATCGAGGATTTTCTATATTTCTGTTTTGTGCACAGTGTTATGGCATCGGTGCCAGAGGTGTGATGCTGTTGATGCGATCGAGAGGAAATCTGTGAAAAGCTGGTGGGCTAGCTTTTCCACTGTACCACTGAATAAGCCATTACCCTATGTCCAAATGCATGCTGCTGGGAACTGGTCTTGCTGACATCCAAACTAGGTTTAGAGCCATTAAGAGAGATTTGACCTTAGGAAAACTAAGCGTCACTGGGGAACGCTAAGTGCTCCAGGCAGAGAAGAGGTCACTATGGACGATATGGCCAAATGAAATTATCTGTAAAGCTCAAAAGCACTTTACTGCGTATTGCTGAACACACAAGAAAAGATACATTTCATGTCAGCTTGTGTCGCATTGACTTCATTTAACCTTGACATTGCCTGTCACCCTTTTGAGAGTTAGAACTTTTTCCTGGTTTCGACATTCGTACACAACATTCACATTCATAAATAAAGATATTTAGGCCATATGACACCCAACAATCACCTCTCATACTGCTGAAAATGTCCCAAACCTCAGGAATACTGCTGCTGCTGTTTAAGTCCCATCATTTGTGGTCCTTACTTTTAAGAAGATCTTAGAACCTGGCTACAAGGACTTGCTCCCATTCAGCCACAAAATCAGGGTGATGCGGCCTGGCCTCCAGTCATCGTTCATGTTCATCCAAAAGGTGTTGGATGGGAGCTGTGCAGGACACTTCACATTTTCACCACTCTGGGAAAACCATGTCTTTATTGATTGGACTTCATGCACAGAGACACTGCCATGTTGTTTTTTTTTTTACCAAGCTGTTGTGGACACACTGTTGTCGTTACATTCTGCAGCACTCAGACTTCCCTATAATGAAACATATTAAACCTAAAAAACAGACGCACACCAATGCTATAAAAAGTGCATGATCAGGGTTGTCCTCAAACTTTTGGTCCTATAGTGTATGAAATACTTCTGGTGTAACTGATGGAAAACCAAAGCTTTTTAAGTAAGATTATACATAAAAGCATGATCTTCCAATGTATGTAGCAAGCTTCGTATACAACTATGAACCATGCAATCATAATTTGGGTATAAAATATTACCAAACTTGTAGGGTATCAAGGGGTAAATTATTATCACACCTTTTGTCGCCTGAAATAACATTATGTATCAGAATGAGCTTAAAGGTCCAATGTGTAAGATTTAGAGGCATTTTGGAGGATATATTTAAGACTAAGCAAGCTCTAACGAGGGACTGTAATGTTTTTTTGTGGCCACCCTAGGTGCATGTTGCAATCTGCAGCTCCATCACTAAATGCCAGTAAACATCAAACAACCTTTGACAGAACTCAGCAGGAACATGATGTAAGGTTGAAAGAACGAACATAAAAAAAAAAGGGAATTCATTATATTTCCAATGGCTGAGGGAGACTGACATAATACAGAAGTGCTTTTAAAAAGAGAATACTTTAAACTACTTGAGAACAAGTGTCAGTGGAGTTTCATAATACGGTCATTTTGGGGTTCTGAGATTGTGACTTTGAACAGGATGTGGTACTTGAAGTTGATTGGAGAGTTCAAAAAAAAGTTGAGACTGCGAAATGGACACTGATGGTACCATGAAGGTTCACTCAGGTCCTCTCACCTGTATTTCACAAGTAGGTGGAGGATGGAGGATGATGAATGGGGTGGATGTTACTATCCTGGGCATCAGACCATTAGACTCTCTGGCTACAGAGAAATCCGATGCTGCTCCAAACCCAAACACACATTTAATGCATGCTACTAAAGCTATAGTGCTTGTAAGCTTGATGACACATAAAAGTATTTTTTATGCTCCACATTTATGATTTACTTTGTTTTCCTTGATGAACTGCGTTACCATTAATTGCTGCTGCTAAGTCATTTCTATATAAAAACTGTCCTGTTTCAAACTCTTGGACAACCTCCTTTACCACATGGTCTATGAATATTAATTTTGGAAGTAGATTCAAGCAGTGAATATTTGCACAAGAGGCAATCTTTGAAGTCATTCCAGAAACACAACAGGGAGCTGAAACACATGGCTCCTCAAACAAAGAGAAGATAGGGACTATATTTCTTCTACTTTGTACACTGTTCACATCTGTAGTTATTTCTTTATCCTAGTTGGATGAACTTGAAACGAATCTTAAGTCAACATGAATTCAATCGTTTATTCATTCTCCTCTGGGAGACAGGAGGGGAAAAGTGGAGGAGCTGGATACCCGCATTAACATTGCAAATCTCTCTGTGTGGATTCGCTTATGATCTGCATGCGCACCTCGCACTACATTCAGAATGCAATCTTAAATAAATAAACAAACGTGTACGGCTTAAGCTGCATGCAGGGCAGTCATGAATATTTGATTCAATCACCTTTTAAAATGCAGATAGCTGTGGCCTTTGCCCTTGACTTTGTGTTGGGGGACGGAGGAGCAAGAAGGTAGTGATTTACTCCAGCCCACTGTATGATGTGATGTGATATGGTTTACTGCATACTAGTTCACAAATCTTCAGGGGGCAAAAGGTACAGAGTGCTTACATTGCAAGGTCACATACAGATGTATCTATTCTGACCTGAGCAAAGCAGAGTGGTGCAATTGCTGAGATTGCTCATCATACATTACTCCATGACTTGGGACAAACAACAACAAAGACACTGACTTGATATTCTGCTTCGTAATGCTGTCCTGTTTGGCTTCCTTCCCTTCATCTGGCTCCCAACGGTCGCTGAGTGAACTGAATATTTTTCTTGTCTCAGTCTTAGCCTTTTCCGCATCAATTTTTTTTAATATTCATCAAAATTATTTGAATTTTACACAGTGTGTGGCCCACCTATCAAGCATAAAGATGATTATCCCTGTGGACTGGAATTCAACGAATTCTACTCATGGTGAGAGTGATAATAAGAGTGGTAGAAGTCAAGTAAACTTCTTAGACTCTCTGCTTTATTTCATCAAACCTTTACTTCCTCTTTGATCAAAACATGCCTTGGGATGTTTGGGATTTTCCAAAATGTCCAATGTCAGAATCATGCAGTATACTGTACTACATGTCTTGGATTTGAATTCAAATCACCACCTATCACGGCTTAAGCAAACCACGGGGGACAAACAAAAATACACATTTTTCCTTTTAGCCTGAATATGCAGCTCACTAAAGCAGAGATGAAAAAAGTACAAACCTGTGTAACCTCTACAATCTCTAAGCAGATGGTGAGTAAAAAAAAAAAAAGAGTACCATTACCTTCCGATCATTGTGGCTTGGGTTGGCCGTGCTCTTCTCATTGCTTATGCATGAAACCTGAATAAAATGAATATTTCGGGGAGGTGTCATTTTTTCTATGACAGTAGTTAGTACTATTATAGAACATGCTGAGTGGGAGCAAAACAACATTGAATAATTGATTGCCACTAAAAGACATGGGCATGGCTATGCATTATTCAAATTCATACTTATTACTGTCTCTACTTTCCTTTGGTAAATAAAACAGGAGAGGAGGGGAAAAAAGCTGATTGTGTTACAGTTGTTCAGCAATTTTAGGCAGGAGGATGGAGCTTTGCTTTCTTTTTTTTTTCTTTTTTTTGCCCCCTGCAACGACAGCGCCGTATTCAATGTCCAATTCTCACTCTGGAAAGCAAAATGGATGGCTGTACCACAAGCCCAACATCTGTTACTATTTAGAAATATGGCCAGGAAATAGGTTGGAAATTAGTCCTGCAGGAAATGACAAGGACGTAGGTGGAAATAAAAAAAAGACAATGGACACAAGGAGGAGAGTACACAGACAAACTGCTGTATTTGTAGCTTGAAGAAACAATTTCACATTGTCACATAGGATTTAAAGCTGTTATAACAAAAGGATTACAGCCGCGCATCTATTTTTCCAGAGTGCTTAATGTCACTGTCATTTCTTTTGTACAGACAGGCTTTCATTTTAATAATTAGCCTGATGTCTTTTTTTTTTTTTTTTTTTTTTTTAAATGTCTGTGTATTTTCTGGTTTTCAAGGTTTCCTATTTTCAGAAAAGATCTTGTACATTTAAAAAGCCTTTTTACAGACGC
Organism: Coranthus polyacanthus; assembly: GCA_037367275.1. Lineage (NCBI taxonomy): Eukaryota > Metazoa > Chordata > Actinopteri > Kurtiformes > Apogonidae > Coranthus > Coranthus polyacanthus. Next base: position 7,986,751 of record JAPQRN010000016.1, read on the forward strand.
CGCTCTTCGTAATCTCCAAACCTCCGACCCACGTTCTGTCTTTGAAATTAGACGTCAATGATGAATACGCGAAGCATATGAGCAAATCTTGAGATGAAAAAATTGAGATGTATTTCTGACAGCGGGCTAAATCTCAGAGCAGGTCACGGGCTGTTTATGGTTGAACTGCTGCATCTATTACCTCCATCCATCCATCCTCAGTGATTTTCAACAATGGGGAAACATGACAAACTGTGGCAGCAACCGAGCAGCTGCGGATCTACAACACCGTCCGAGACGTGTACATGTGTTGCGGAGAATACAACAAGCATTCAAATTTCAGCCGGTTCTAGCTGACTGAAAGTACAGAGGGAAAAGAGAGGTCAATGCTTTGACTTCAGATTTGTCTCTGTCTGTTTTTGTCCTCAGATGTCATAACAGGGTGAGGGATGTAATTTGTTCTGCCAGCATCTTCATCGAGTTCCTCTGTGTGTTGTTTTCTTGTCCCTGGAAGTAAAGGCAGATAGACGGCACTGAAAAATACACAATTTTACATTACTTCAAATTCTAATCACAAATGGGTAATCAAGAATGTTTTATGGCCACATACTGTATATTACAGCCACATGTCGTCTAATGTTAGTAGCGCAGATGCTTGTCATATATTGTAACAGCAGGACAGTGACAGCTTATGTGCGCTCATCTGCTTTAGCTATTAATTGTATAAGAAGTCATAACGTCCTCTTTCATTATATATAAAAAAGGTTGCTAACTAATACTAGCTAGCATGCTATTGTCTGTGGAGCAGGATTCGGGGAAACTGAACAGACATGATTAGAGATGGATCAAATGTCATTGTTTTTTATACATCTAGCGTGTAGAAATAGTAATGCATATAAACTAATAAATATTAATGGAGGTGTTACGGGAGGTGGGAGTGTGTGAGGTGTCACCATGGGTCGGGCGGGTGGGAGTATGATGCCTTCACATACTGTGGTGTATTGTTTCAGCTAGTTGTTAAGCGTCCGTCCAGTTTGAACTATTCCCCAGTCCATTTACTGTTCGTGTCTAGCCTATGTGTGACTTGGGCATGTTGACCTGCAGTTTTCAATAAAGCAGATTTGTTGTCTTAATTCATTTCTTGAAACAAGATGATTCATCTTTTACAAATAACACTGCAGCTTGTAAACCTTATGACGTGTCCAAAAAAGCTCGATATGACTCAAAGCAAGATGTTTTCAAGACCCTTAACAAGATATTCAAGATGCACTGTCTAAACACAAGTTCTTATGGCTCACTGAAATGTTACTCTTTAGTTGAATTTGTTTTATATTAAGCGTGGTGAGATATTTTGACAATAAATTAGAAAAATATACTTGGTAAGATTTGAGTTTTTGCAGCGCAGGATGTATAAAGTACTGCTTCTGGAAGTGGAAGGTGAAATTTACTGCCTAAAGTGATAATGTTCTTCATAAATTATTTACAACAGCAAATCTAAAACCTCTCCTGGGGTTACCTGGATTTAAGCTGCTGCAATTATATGAAAATACTGCATTTAGTACAAATGCCATTCTACCTTGAAATCGATGCATATGCTTAGCCACACTATTACTTGTGGAAACACATATTTTAGTTTAAAAGCACCTCATAAACCATAAATGACCTGACTGCAGATGACACACTAAAATGGGATTATTTGAAAGAAACCCTGAGGACAGACTGGAGGTGGCGCCATGCTTTGAGACACATGCATTTGTTGATAACTCCCTCTGAATTCAGCTGTTTGTAATGCTATCGGACATTTTCGTTCATTCGTTCATCCATCCGACCTCTAGTTTGACTCAAAGATATATTAAGGCAATATTTTCAATATAGCTCAATAAATAAAATAAAGACAATCCAGTGAAACCTTAAACCTTAAAATAATTACAGCAGTTAAAACATGAGGCAAATATGAAGCAAAAGCAAAATATAAATCAACTGTGTACAAGTACATCTGGTACTAAAACAGGTCAAATAAACCCGCGTAGAAATGCGTTGATTTTCACATGAATTTTCACATTGATTTTCATTTGTTAGTGTGTGATGTGAAAGATACGTTGAGTCATTCATAACAGTTTACAATAAATAAGAGACAGAGATTCATGAACCACACAAATGAGCAAATACGTTCTTCTAATACCCATTTTCAGTGTAACTTCAGACTGATTTCTATTGACTGCCACACAAAGAAATTAGTGTTCTTGAAGATACTTTAATTATAAAACCGATCCAAAACACAGGTGATGATTATTAAGGAAACTTGTGTGGAGTTTGCATGTTCTCCCCGTGTCTGCGTGGGTTCTCTCCGGGTTCTCCGGCTTCCTCCCACAGTCCAAAAACATGCACCTTAACCATAACAGGTTAAACAGTTGCCCATAGGTGTATATGTGAGAGTGAATGGTTGTTCGTCCCCTATATGTCAGCCCTGTGATGAACTGGTGACGTGTCCAGGGTGTACCCCGCCTTCGCCCGATGTCAGCTGGGATCTTGGAGCTGCTTTTCTCAGTCTGTTCCATGAGGTAACTTACTTACAACCCGTACTGTGCTCCAGGTAACTGAAGAGGCTTCCCCACCATCAGCAGTAATCCTTTGAATCAATTCACTTTGGAGATAGAGGGAGAGAAACAGAGAGAGAGAGAGAGAGAGAGAGAGAGAGAGAGAGAGAGAGAGAGAGAGAGAGACGGTGCCACGGAAAAGTTAAAAAAATTTCATAGGATTAACATTCATTAGAGTCTTCAGCTCCTCAGTCGGCAACATACCAACTGCATTTTAAACAGATTCTTGCCAAAAGCCACAATTGCCTGTGGTTGTAATGGAGGGATCTATTTTCAATATTCTCCCCAGTGTCTTGGGATTAGTCCCGGGGAACGATACTATTGCCTCACTCCAATTATCGTCTTATTACACACAGCTTCCAAGACCTCTGCTGATGAACCAGATTAATCCGCTTCACTCAGGTCAGAGGTACCTGGTTGTGCTTCTGTTATAATAATACCGACCTTTCTTAGCTGAGGGTTACTCTTCAAGTTGAATCAGTGCAAATTCCTACGTAGATGGAAGGCTCTCTTAATACACAGTCACCGCTTGAACAAGGCTGCTCTTTGAATTAGAATTACTTCTATTTAAGTACTTTAATCATTGTTTTAGCCTTGGATCCTAAAAAAAAAAAAAAAAAAAAAATCAATCACGTGACCTTCAAGAATCACTGTTGATTACTTTCAAAAACAACCTGTTAGAAGTCAGAACTTCCTGTAACTGATTCACACTGAATTTTGAACAGAACATAAGCGTATTAAGCTGAATTGATAACGTGTAGCAGGTGCAGTAAACCTTTACCAGGAAAGTCGGTGGGCGATGGAGGCAGACCGCACAATATCGTTGCCTTGATATTAATTTTAGAAACTTTACCGTCAGCGCCGCCTTCTTAAGTTGGAATTTTTTGGTCAGTTAGCAGCAGAAATAAATTACTGGCTACTTTCTGTTTTGTGGTGGGTGGCATCCAGTGTTAAGGTACACCTACTATGTTTGGATGTGGACTAACGAGACCAGAATGGAAAAACCGAACACTGGCTCTAATGAGGGCCTTTGTATCTTTGTCTGCCTGCCACAGAATTTTCCACAGTACGTGTGTTACATCCCTTACAATGTACTTCCTGATAGTACTCAACAACAGTCATCAGAGACATATGCCGGACCCCAAAAAACAGAAACGTGATGGTCGTTACTGATGTTAGCTTAGTTTCATCAACTTAGCCCATTGATAGCAGAGGACTCAAGTAGTTTCAGAAAACATTACCTCGAATCAGTCAACAATATATACTGGACGGATGGACAACAGACAAGAAACTCCGGCACATAATTCATAAACTGTAGCACGCTTTGTGGAAAAATATTCAATGGTTTTTCCAAGTATGCTCCGGGGAAAAAAAATGATGACAGACAGACACATGGACACATGCTGACTGCTTTATCCCCCCCGCATCATATGTCGGGGGATAAAAAGGATATGCATTGCACGCCGGTACATGAATCATCAAAACTGTTACTTTTGGTCTGAATTAGTTAAAAATGTCAGCGTGAGATTTAGTAAAACTTTTCTGTTTTCGTGTCTTTCAGAAGTCCCCTGTGGATGTCTCATGTGCCAATCAACCAGCAAGACAGACAACCTGAAACATGGTCAGTTCTTTTATGAGAAGAAAAGGCCAGTGACCTTCACGCCTGGTGGGGAAAGCCCAGCTGGTAAAGACCATCAAAGTAGAAAGGCGTGATGGTCTGTGTGTATGTGAGTTCCTAGGGTTTCTGGCCAGGTCTTGGCCAAAACCGCCCCCTGATTGTGTTTCTCTACTATCTCATTGTCAAAAAATCAATTCTGGGTTGTCACTCAAGCAAAGACCCATTTCCAGCATGCCTTCCTTTGGTGCAGTGTAATGTCAACATTTGCCTTACATTCTTTGTGAAGGCTATAAAATTTTAATGATAGAATTCAAACATCAATCTACACAGTGGCAACAAAAATAAATTTGAAACCTCTTTGGGTGTTTTCAGCCTCTGTAATGAAAATAAATATGAGTCATTATAATATTCACAAGAGGAGCTCCCCCAATTTTATTTAGGAAGCTGACAAAATCTGCATTTTTTTCCTGCTCATTATTTACTGAATTCATAAATCACCAGTTATCTTTGCTTCACAGAGTGCCTTTGCATCCACTCTTTGAAAGGCTGACAGCTTCTAAAGGCTAAGAGTTGTCTGACAGTGCAGCGTACATCATCTCAGGATGATCAAGCATTCATCAGCGTCATTAAAATTAAATTTCAGCAACAGAGTCATCTAACCCAGTTTTGCAATGTGACACTCAAAACATGAGTGAACAAACTTTGTAGATAGATGTTTGATATATAAAATTTAAAGAGTACAGACAACTGAATTTGTCAAGGGATCTGTTGAGGGCAGATAAGAAAAATCTATGTTCTTCTAATGCAGGGATTTACAACTTAGATCATCAGGTGGACGTTCCTGTAATAGCAGCAACCTGCTGACTCATGTCCTCTTTATGTGATGTTGAGTGGATCAGGACTCGGTCTAAATATTGTTTCAGAGGCTGTTCCACACAGCCAAGATAAGTGTCTGTAGGAAACACTAGTGCACATAAACACAATGGGAGTGTATTGCTGGAAGTGGGAGGACTGTGTCAGTAATGACATAAAACAGCCAAAACGCTGCCCGGTGCGGCCTGAACGATAAAGCCTCTTCAAAATGCCAGATTGCTCACTGTGCCCACACTAATCCCTATCCTAATCACTCAATATTAACTGCCAGAGAGAGTCAGTGTGAGGGACTGTGTGCCTCTGTAATCATGTAAAAAAAAAAGTGTTCAGTGTGCTTTGACAATGTGTCAAGCTTCCCTTATTTTGTTGATTTAACTCTGAATCCTGCAGCCATGTGGGCTTTTTTAACGTTCAGCTGAGTTGTGTTAGAGGTATGAAGGATCTAATTTACGGGGTATCCTCTGCTTGCTCACAGGATTGAGGCGGAATATGGTGTTGAACTGAATACATCCCTGTCAAAGCAGATATGATTTTAAAGCAAACACCATGATCTCACTGTAGAAAATATTTAAAGCATATTTAAACAGTGGATTATCTCTTTTTCTAAAAATATGTGATACTGCATCAACACATGTCAAAATATAATGATCAAACATGGATGCTCTTGGTCACCAGGGGATGGTTATTATACATTCAGCAGACTCTAGCACATTGATTTAGAGTCATGTTTCGGACCACCAGAGTAATATAATATTTAATCTTCACTCTTCCTAGCTCTGTTTTTGGTTTTAATAACTCCACAGGGAGATATTCTTACGCGGCTAAATGCTACACTGTGGTTACTAGATTCAGATTCAGATGAAATTGACTGATCCCTAGGGCAAATCCATACTTGGTTTTGGGCAAGTAGTGGTTAGCTTCTCTCTGTTGCTAAAAACAGCAAGAGAGTGAATCAAAATAGTGATTCTGAAGTCACTAAAGGACACTAAACCTCTCTGTGGAGGTATGTGAGTCAGGTGCTAATCCTCTGGGAATGTGCCAATATGTGTCACTCTTTCACATTAAAAATCATCATTTTTATCAATTATTAATGTATAGAATATAGAATAGTAGATCTTTTAAACTTCTAATTAGCTTTGGGGCTCACATCACACAAGCACAGTAACAGAAATAAAATAAAATCTTTCATATGTAAAAACACAAATTAAGAATTTTGATCCCATTACTGCTGAGACTCTAAAAATAGACTCTTCTCATTTTCATGAAGTTTAATGAGCACTGCATGGCTAGGGGACGCTAGCTGTGCTTCTGGCTTTTGTTCTTCTTCTTCGTTTATTGAAAAGGACAAAAGTAACACATTTGAGTTCCCATCTGTTATAGCAACGGTCTACATTTCAAGGTTACGAGAGCCCAGGTGTTCACGACATCAGCAGCATAAGAGAAAAGTCGTTTGGAAATGCACAAGGCTACACAGAAGTTATTTTTCATGCCTCATCCATAGCTGGGCCTAAAGTCATGAAGACAATGTCACTGATCATCAGTCACCATGATGGAAGGGATCGTGGTGGTCATGTGAATCACAAAGGGCAGATGAAAGCGCCAGCAGAGACAGAGTTCACATTCACTGGTGTCATTCACGTTCAAAACGTCTCCTCTGTGAGAACAGTCAGCTCTGTTTGGAATAGTGAAAGTGTTATCGGGAAGAGCTGGAAGTCGTGACATTTAAAACTCGACACAAAGAGGCATTATGAAACAGTGTTCACGCTGTGTACCAGTCATGCAACCTTGTGTCTCAGCTCAGTTAGATGACTGACAACACTGCACAATGAAGCAAAGCTTTGATTATAGTGTTGCAACTTTCAAACCAAAAGGTTTCTTCAACACTTATTTGTGTGTCCTTGATACACAAACTAAATGCCATCAGTCATGTCTAAGTGTTGTGATTACCCTGCCATTGTTGCTGTTTGGGCTTTAGTTTCAGAGCTGACGAAAATATTGTGCAATAATTTTACACATCATAGCTGCAGATTAGTTACTGTGCATTAATTTTCATGGTGGTTTATGAATGATAATTACTTGGCGTATCAGGCTCTGAAAGGCATGCAAATGAGCACAGTTCATTAGAGGCATTAGCAACACGTTACCCAATTAAGGCATTCTGCTTGGCTATGCCAATGACACGAACACAGAATCTGGATGCACTTCTCTGTTGCCTATTTTCAAACTGGTCAGAATCAGGACCCAAATTACCTCTGCAAAATAGATAATGGGTGTATAATGAGCTTGGCAGAAAAACAACAGCTTCAAAAAAAATAATAGATCAGATATAACACGTTTCAAATCTGTGGGGGGAAAGTGAAGAGCCAATTCTCCACGGTAGAGGACAGAGTAATAGGTGGCCACTACCCATTCTGTAAGGACATTATGGTGCAGGAAAAGTGTGTGTTTTTCAAATCGTATCATCCACAATATCAGTAATGATGTGCCATATGGAGGAAAAAAAAACATCACAACAGTACCGATATGAAACTGTAGAGTTAAGCTTGGAAAATCACAAGAAATCTTTTGCAGGGAATCATTAACCATACTTTTTTGTTATTCGGACAAATAATGCGATTTTACTTGTGTGTAAAAGCAAACCTGACCTTTATGTTACTCCTGCGCACGGTATTCAATCCGCAACGTGGCACTACATCTCATTATTTCATGAAAACACGTCGGGTAGTAGACATTCAAGGTTTACTTTAACAAATGCTTTAACAAATGAAAGAAATCCTGACTGCTTCCAGAGTGTTCAAGTACACCTTAAGTGATTACTGCCTTACCGCAGTGGGAAAGGCTCATTATGAATAGGATTTATTGGATACATGAAAAGGGATGTCTGTCATTCTGAGTTAATTACACGTTTTAATCATTTTCTAATCATGTAAGCTGACATCTAAAGAAGAGAAAATACGAGTAGGCTGTTTGTGAGTTGTCTCATTGACAGGGCCATTTCATTTATTGTTACAGCAGCTAAACTAACATGTTATTCTACATCTAAAATGAGCTTTTGCGGTGGTTCAAAGATCATCACTGACTAAATATAGCTGGGTTGCTTCAAAAATGAAGAAATAATATCGTATATACTATTAAATTAAACATTTCAAGGTAAAGCAAGTGTGTAACAGAATGTTGTCTTGATTAAAAATGTCTGTTTATGGCGGTTCTAATGGAGAAAGGGTTAGGGTTAGGGTGAGTGTAATGATTTTTCTGATATTTTGTCTCCTCAGTGACATACCGCACCTGCACCTCAGATCTATTACAAAACAGCTACAGGCAGAGCAGCATCAGCGAGGGATTAGCTAAAATCAGACATGCCCACAAACACTGACAGATAATTTGTTGCAAATATATAAAGGAACCAGAAGTGCACCCCTACTCTCAGAGCGTATACCTCCACCAAGGCATACGCAATGAAAAACATGAAAAAAAACCCCAAAACATCCAGGATCTGCACGTTTGACTGGATCTGCCCCAACATTTAATAGGTTCTGCCTTGTCCCATCAAGTTTAATGAAAATGGGCCTGGTAGTTTTGTGTCTAATCCTGCTGACAAACAGGCAAACAAACAGCTAATGTGTATCCTTGTGGCACCACATCCTCACATCTAAACACCAGCATAGGTCAAAAGGGGTAATTGCTCCCAGAATGACATATATCATGAAATCTGCAGACACAAAATACTGCTCATAGTATAAAATTACTACATAACTCTTGCATTAAGGCTATGATAATGTTAAACAAAACAAACAACATGATGATCGTTACAAATATTTCAGTTTAATACGTGACATAAACACTGGTCCAAGGTTATTAAACCTTATCCCAACCACCTTCTTCTAAGGATTGCCCTTATTTAATGATGTCCCTGTGGCCGAGGTCCCTTTTTCCTTTATTCCTCCACTTACTGTATTTATACAACCACAAGAAGTTGGCAAATGACCGCAAGGTACGTAAACATGGATTGTTTTAAGCCTCTTCTCTTATCGACCCATATTGTTGATTTTGTGGTTGAGGTCGGGGTGTCTTGTGGATACACAATCCCTTCTGTAGGCTGAAAGACATATAGTTTAAGTCAATAATTTAAAAAATTCAGCATTCTGCTCAAAGTTGTTTGCAAGGTTGCTCAAATGTGAGTTAAAGACAGCATAGAGCCGGCTATAAATGCCTCGGTCCAAAACATGTCAGGGTAGAGTTTGACTTTCTCAGGGGAAGTTATAAACATCCACCATTTCTTAGATTGGAGCTTCTCTGTCTTACTTATCTCAGTTTGATTTATACAACTCAGCGTCATCTCCTAACACAACACACTCACTGTTCTGTAAACAAACCCTCACTACTGGCTAGCTAAACAGACTACCGCATTTCATTTGTGAACAAATTTACATGGAAATTAATTATATATTTTGTTGCCTTCCAATAGTGTTTAATACTTTTAGAACAAGTACAAGGCACTTGTTCAGTTCTGCCATGGCGCTTGACTCGCTTAACTGGAATTTTCTTAACTGAATGCTACATGAATTATTAAAACTATACAGCCCTATTCTATATGACAATCCAACTGCAATGATTAAACTCAATGGATATTTCACTCTAGAGAGAGGCTTGACACAAGTCAAAGAATGGTAAGAGATCTTAACAAGGTATATATGGCAAGACAAAAGACCTGGGGTATGTCTGAAAACTGTACAATTGCCCAAAGAAAAGGGGGGAGGGGGTTTACCCTCTTTTAGAGGTTACTTTATTGCAGCACACAGATGAGAGGTGCAATATGCTGGTCCAACTCATCATATAAGGCTCAATGGAAAACCATCGGAGAGAAATTCTCTTCCATCCCCATGCAGGCAATTTCAGTCAATAATAACCTTCAACGTTACATGAATGCTATTGATAAGCCATGGGTGAAATGGATTCTTAAAGTGTGGAAAATTAATATAAAAGAATATAAACTAGAGGGAGATATTGTAATTATTAAATGCTGTGCATATGACTCAGACTTTATTCAGAATAAATTGGATAAAAGATTCAAGGACAGGACAAATAAAAGAATAACTGCTGTATGCAATAAAAAAGAATTAGAAAAACAAGACTTTTATCTGTAGATGTGACACTATATAAGTGAAAAATATGACTGGGGCAAAATGTCTGATAGAGCTGTATAGAAAAGCATACTACTAGTAACAGAATCATCAACAGAGGAAGTATGGACAACAATATGGAGGTACCAAAGTAAATGTGTAATTGAAGTGTTGTAGTATGTGAACTTTCACCTACTATATGACTTTGTGAGTTTGTATTGATAGAGGCCTCTAGGTGTAGAAAGACTGACTGTTGTTTAGTTAAAGGGGCGGCCTTCTTTTGGAAATATGTCCGAGGGAAAACCAGATGTTTCACCTCTAGTTTAACAAAAACAACTACTCTATATATGTGGGGACAGTGACATTGTCATTTCAGAGGATTTCATATTGGCTTCGGGTCTTCTCCAGGTTAACCATGGTACATGTTTGATGCTGTACTTATTTGTAATAAACCTTCTATATGCAAGCAAGACGGTGTCTGCAGAGGTTCTTCTTCATCTTCACATCATCGCTTCGCAATTAACAACAGCATAAGGTAACACTACTAGCTATGTAGCTCTCTTTCTTTCTTTCTTTCTTTCTTTCTTTCTTTCTTTCTTTCTTTCTTTCTTTCTTTCTTTCTTTCTTT
>JAPQRN010000016.1:7997665-8010893 GCA_037367275.1 Coranthus polyacanthus
TCTTTCTTTCTTTCTTTCTTTCTTTCTTTCTTTCTTTCTTTCTTTCTTTCTTTCTTTCTTTCTTTCTTTGTGATGATAAAAACATCACATAGTGGCTTGTTAATAAACACTCCATGTCAATAAAAAATGTAATTAAAAAAGGTTTGGGCTGTCTATGTGATGACGCACTATATGTCCTAATAGTGGAATCTGTTATGTTCAAAAACAGAAACAGCATTTAGCTGCACTTACGATATGTATCACTGTCAAGATGGTTGTCACAGAAGCTTCCAGCTCACAGGTATTGATTCCCCTGTGTGCCACCGCTTTCCCATTCTACAAATAAATTCTTCTCTCACGTCACCAGTGACAGAATTATCTCATTTAATCAGAGTTATTGCTCTCATTAAAGAGGATAGTACCTTCCCCTGTTTATCAGCGCCACTGTTGACTGCAGGTTAATGAATAACAATAAATAATAACACGCTAAAGATTATGCTTGGAGGACTTAGAATGACAGCTACTCGGTCAAAGAGGGCCACAGCACCCAAGGGCAGCAAAGTCGAGCAAACTGAAAAAGCATTATCCTCCTTTATCTTCAGGATCATCAAGGGTCCTTGAGCCAATTGGATTATTCCTGAGACGATATATACAATTGATTGGTGTGCGGCTAAGTGAGTACATCCTTGCGGATGTGTGTATAGACAAGACTATCACATTTAGGAGAGTGAATGGTGTTTTTAAAGATCATCAAGGCTCCAAGGCTTCACCGTGAGCTGTGAAATGTGTGTGAGCCTTCAGAAAATGTGCATGTGGTCAGATCTCACACAGACCATTGCACTCAAATTCTGGCAATTTTCATCTTACTTCAATTCTGTTGATAAAACACAGCAAAAATAAATTCTTGGAGAAAAAGTGATATTTTCCCCATGATGTAAAATGTATGAAGCCACAACATTAACCTCAACGTTCACTGAAAATGTGACAAAAAAATAAACGAGGGATAGAAAATGAATTGCAGAAAGGACGCTGGCATCCATCTGTCTTTGCAGATGTCAGCCACCAGTACTGATTTCGCTTTTTGCAGGGCGAGGAAGATGCCCGACCACAAACTCACACATGGACGTACACACATACACTACACTCACAGCTATTGCCAATGACAGTGGCTATTATTGCTGCAGCAGTCTGACCCTCCGCTCATATTAGTGGCTTGGCCTGTCTCTGCTGCTGCTAATTTTCCAAAAATGTCAACACCGACTGCTTACAGCAGACATGGACATAGAGTGAGGACAATTACCAAGTTCTAAAAATGACTTACTGTAGCAAAAACACCTTTTGACAGAACAGAATGCTCGTACCAGAAGAATAAAACAGAAAAAGATCAACTAATATAATTATCCTAATGTTTTTTTAATTAAATAATTAACGTATCATTACTAAATAATTGTGGCGTTGTAAAAAAGATCCATTCACAGCCTATATTTTCTTGGTCAGAGCATATGGTAATGTTTGTCTAGATTTGACAAAGTACACTCCACACTCCAGCAACCCAACCCGACAATAATAAAGACAGATCAATTAGATAAGTAAGACAAAGGATACTGAGTTAAAGGCAGAAAAAGTCTTTGGAGGTTTGACTCCAGCGATGTGTAGCATCTGCATAAAATTCAGACTGATATGAAAAAGTTAGATAGGCTGGGATCCCCCCAGAGTCTGGATGCTGGTGGTGCTAGAAGAGAAGCAGAAACTATGGTTGAATGAAACTCATAGACAAAAATTCCCTCACTCACTGAAATGGCGAGTGGCAGGTAGCAGGTGATTAATTATTTGAAGTCAGTGGTACGGTTGTACAGCAGAAGGGCAGAAAGACAACATGTCACAATTTCATAAATGTGTAAAGACTCGTATCCAGGAAGTGATTGGCCGAAGGGATATGGGCCGAAAGATGATTGGTCAGAAATGGTGACTTAGAATTTAGAATTTGCTGACAATGGAACTACAATTAGGTCAACTAGTTAGCTAACTACAGCTAGTAATTTTAGGGGCCAGATTTGATTAATTGATAATACCTCCACCAAAGCCCCACTATAACAGATGCGGCTATAATAGCATCTCCCCATTATGTGCTGTTGCCGTTGTTGCCCATATGCTTGTGCCTGTTCTTCTTTTGAACTGTTTGTCTCTGAATTGTGGGTGTTTGTAGAGAGAGGCGAAGCCGTGCCCTTCACTTGTTCTCAAACGATGAGGTGAAATATGCTGAGGTAATGGTCCTTTTGGTGTTGGTGGCGTGTATCATGTGAGATGACAGATGCATTTCTCACAAAACTAGACTCAACTATCTTTACGACAAACTACCATCTTTGTTGAAGTGCCTAAATGGACAAATATCATACGTCCAAATGATGACACAATTAAAATGGGATTAAAAAAAGTACTGAAGAACATATTTTTTCCCTTCACTTCAGAAGGGGTGGGACTTTGCCTCGCTGAAACAGAAAACGGGGGGGGGGGGGTAAAAAAACCCAGACTCTGTCCCTTTTTATGGATCTCCAAAATTGAATGAGTTTGTCTTTAGTTCATGCACCCTCCCACCAAGTTCCATGAAAAAATGAAGTAGATTTTGTGCATTTTGCAGACTGACAAACAAACCTCCTCAGCAGAAGTGATAAGTGGGCAGGTTTAGTTTAAGGCCACTTGTGTTGACTGGCAGTTTGGCAGAGAGTCACAATACCTGTTTGACAAGCCGAATGCCTACACATAGTCCTTTCACATTGCAGTGAACTACATGTTATTTGTTTCCTCTGTATATAGAACTGCACACGGTGGCACACAATTATATACTGTTTTCATTCTCTGACTGTCCACAGATGACATGTTGACTTATTATGCATGCCAACTGCAAGTAGTTGCTCAAGTATTTTTATGTGGCATAGATGAGAACGACGTGGCGGAAACCCAAATGCTCACACCTCCCCTGTGGGAAAATCTGCAGCATTGTTTAGAGGGGACGTCTGTACGTTATCCAGCTGCCTGGATGTTTATGCAGTTCAACAGTGGCCAACACTGTCAGCAGAGGGTCCAGTGCAAATGACAGGAAAATATACTTTTTTGGCTGTTGGTACAATATCAGGTTTCTTTCCCACTAATGCTCCAGTATTTAGGTCCGCCTTAGCCTTCATGCTTTTTGTTCAATTGTGCACTAACTGAATGTTTCTGCTGTAAATATACAGAGGATAGAAATCTATAGTTTGCATCATAAAGGATCATAAAAACTGTGTCTGCAAGTTAGTTTTTCATGGACACTCCGAAAGAACATCCCTAAATGTTGCTGTAACATTCTACTTTTCCTGGTGCCAGCTATACCTCAGTACCACTGAGAGGCTAAAACTGTCTAATACTTGATCCCGATCTTGTCAAGCACTCTGACGGTGTTTGATAAATGACAGCAAAGGTGATTGGTCAGCTATGGCACTGTCAGACGCCACTATTGTGCTGCAGCATAAGTAGATTATATCCATCTATCCATGTCCAGACTTATTCTGTCATTTCATCTGAGGATTATCCTGATCTACTTACTGAAAATGGGATTTCAGCGACTGTACGCATTAAGTTGCTGGAACATGCAAAATGTAATTTTTGCTATGGTGTCATAATGAATTCTGTGGTCCTGAAAAGTCCCATGGCATGAGTATTTTAAAGGCTAAATGAAAAGAACTTTTATGATATGATTAGCAAACAACTTCACACCTTGTGCTTTTTTTAGCACATGCACTTTTCTTGAAATGTTCAAGCCATTTCCCAACTCCTATATATTTAAAGATAACAGCTTGACATTTAGCACTTAAAATAGGAAGGTGCTTTGCGCTATCTTGACATTCTCACTGTGCACCTGCTGCACTGAGGGAAAGAAGACATGCATGAATAAGGAAAGTCAACAGGGCCTACATCTGTATTCATTTTCACCTAACCTCTAAGATTCACAATTCCACCCTAACAGCTGTTTTTTCTAGTTCCCTATAGCCTGAAACATGTCTCCAATTAATTACAGCGTCTTGAGGAACTAAGGCCATTGATGAGAGAAGCAGGTGCACAGAGCTGGAGGGCCCTGCTAACTGGGATTTCAGGTACAACACAAGCAAATTAAATCACCTTGTAATTGTCTGCGAAACTGCACAGAGGAAGTAGGGCCGTATAGATTTCATCTGCTCATTCGGCCTTGAATACATACAGAATACACAACCACACAGTACGTACATAACTAGACAAATCAATATCAAGGTATTAAGACAAATGTGAGCTAGATCCCAGTGAATTCAGTCTCCTCTTCATCGGTGCATTCTGCTCAAACCCTCACAGTTTTTCTGCTCCACGCGTCCTGTCGATCTACGCATTTTAGATTTTTCATTTTTCTCACGGAAGTTTCCAAACGATGCCATCTTTTCTCCCACAGGACCACTTAGCCTCTTTCTAAAAATAAGCAACAGATGGATATGTTGCACAGCATCTATCAAGTGAGGTTCTACCCTTTTTTTCTAAAGTAAGGACTCTTCAAAGAGCTGTAGTCCGCTGACCTGTCACCAATCACCATTTGACCACGGAGTGAAACCAGCCATTTGAGCCGCACTCCCTTTCACCCAGTTAGGTGTTGTGATCCTTTCATAACACGATATTAGTCTTGATGACAAAATTAGACTACGTATCCTGGTGGGATGGATAGGATCTAACAAAGCGTAGAGGCCTGAGGGAAGTGCTGGCCACCTTTAATGTCTTTCTGGGTAAAGGTAACTGCAGACAAATGGTCATTCTGTCTGTAGCAGTGGGTTAGCCTCAGGCCACGAAGACTGACATGTAGCCCAAATTTTATTGGACTGAGAAAGTGGATGCATAGCTTGTATTCCAATTATAGTATGTTACTTAATCAAACTGTTGTTATTGTTGTTAGTATTATTATTATTGTTATTATCTCATCTTATTATTGAATTCTGCACTGTAAAAAATGTGATCATTGGTTGCTTAAAAAATATGACAAAGTGACGTCTAATATTACTGAGTAGATTTGTAGGTTCGAAGTTCGAAGTTGTATTCTAAATATTTAATCAAATGTAAAAAAAAAACAAAAAACTGTCAGACTTGTTAGATTTACTAAATATTTTACATTAAATAATTTAGGTGTACAAAGTCCCTGGATGAATTTGTTGGATTCAACAAATTTAAATCAGTGACAGTTGATTTGTTTATTCACACTTTACTCAATAACGTCTCTAATGTTTCACTATAGAAATAGTATAAATAGCTTAATATAACTTAATGACGAAATACAGTGCATGGAAACCTTTACAATTGTATTAGATATAGTATTCTCTCTCTCTCTCTCTTTTTTAAAGATAATTCCAATTTTTAAAATAACTTTTTAGTATATTTATTAATTTAACTCTTTAGCATAAAGTTGAACTCAAGTGCAGTGCGATGATTAGATTATACAGTTATCATGTATCATTATATTAGAAGGAAATTGGGTAAAATGTTATCAAGAAATGATTTCAATATAAATACACATTTAAAAGTTTAATTTAACTGAATATTGTTAAAACTGCCTTTAAGTACATGTTGCTTTAATTTGTTTTTTATTTATTTAGTATTCATTCAACCCAGCCTCAGTTTTTACAGCGTATTGTCCTCAGTGTTGTTGTTCAGCATAACGTTCATGGCAATAAATTACACTGAATTGAATCCAGTAGTTTTTTTGTTTTTTTTTTAAAGTTAGCTGGATGCTTTTTTCTTTTACTCATATATGTATTTTCAGTACATATATTTCATTTTACCCCAGTTGCTTTCGGTTAAGTAGTACTTCACAAAAGCCTTGATCTGTGATGAACATGACAGCGGCTGTAGATGCTGAGCTTGGCCTGTTTGCTGTGAACAGGGCTGTGTGCACAGCTGGTGAGCTTTGCATCTGAACACATGTGGGAGAAATATGACTACACATAATGACATGTTCCCAATATGAGCTGCCAAATATTATAGGTGGAATACAGAAATAAACACTGGATCCTGAATATACATGCAGCAAGGTTTATCATCAGTTCAATATTGAGTTCATGCGTGGATAACTGAAGTGGTCCTTCTCTGGGCAGCACATCAAAGCGACCGCTCTAGACTACAAACTGGAGTGCTGTCTCTTACAGATCCTTGTAATATGAATCAAATTAAATAGAATTTCAGCGCTTCTTCTTTGTAAGCACTTCTTGCCTTGAATTGCACCTACGGCAATAATAATGTTACATTTATCATTTACCATAATTTAACAAATGACTGCTTTCTGTGGAAATGAGCTTGTAGAATTTGTCAGCTAAAAGTCAAAACAACTAGTTAATGGATGAAGAACATCAGAAACTAGTCGTATTTGCCCAAAATTGGCTTTACATACATCTTTTTTTCTTGTTGCAGACCGGTCAGGTTCACGATGAATTAAAATTACAGTTCACAGTTATTAAGTAAGTGGGTGTCCCTGGGTCATTTAATCATCATGCAAATGGGGCTTCCGCTTTGCTATACCGCTGTGAATGTCAGTGACTATACTGCTATTATCTCCCTGAGAAAGGATGAACTGGGGCCAAATGGAGTAATGCTCATGTCGAGGGACACCGTGAAGAGGTCAGACCAGCCATTCGTCGGGGACAGTAATGGCCTCTTTGTGTCCTGCCCTCACAATGACAGTGATGATTATGGGTAGGCCCCTCAAGCCACATGAATTCCCCAAGAAGTTGAGGATGTCACTTGACACTTGGTTCAGGTCTTAGGTGGATAACAGCTGACAAATACGAAACAGGACAAACGACCTGCTCACCTCTCGCTAGAAAGAGCGAGTAAAAAAACATACATTCTCTCTGTAATAGTTATCAATTTCTTCTGCTTGGCTACACCTATTGAAAAAGAAAAAAATCATCACACACCTTTTGTTGGTTAGGTCAGTGATCCATTCTCAAATCAGGTCAAATCCATTCTCTACAGGCAAAGACATTAATAGTGAAGGTAAAACCTTCATTAATATCTAATGGTTATGACTTCGAGGGACTTATTTAAATTCCTAATTTTCATTCAATTTTATTTCGGTTTTATTTATATAGCACCAAATGGAGTCTCAAGGCACTTTACATATTAACGTCAAGACCTTACATTATTATTATTAGAAAGGGAAACCCAACAAAACCCCAAAGCACTTGGCAACATTGGGAGGAAAAACTCCCTTTTAACAGGAACAAACCCCCGACAGAACCAGACTCTGACTTTCATTTTTACAACCTGCACTTTTTCCACAATAGCAATAGGAGTCACATTAAAACACATTTCATAATTCTGTATGTAAAACACTTGTTCGTGTAACTTGTTTGAATATGAATAAAATCCACTGCACAAAAACCTTAATCCAAGCAATGCATTGTATAATTGATGTGGTTCTGTTTATTTCAAGGTTATATGTATTTGGCAGTTGCATTTTTCAAAAAGGCGGCAAAAAGCCTTACCTTTATCCACCTCATTTATGCTCCGTGTTTTGTTCATGACGACGTAGCATTACACACACATCTGTTTTGCTTTCAACACAATGCATTTCATATTCAGTAAGTCCTCAGATAAAATATGTCATTTGTTTCCCCTGTGTTTTGATGGTCATCCAAATTTCAAATAAAGCAGAAAACCAATACACAAGTCGCTGTTCTGACAGAGCAGCTGCTCAAGGTGAGTTTGCTTCTCCCCAGTGGTCGGCCCACATGTCAAACTAAACTCTAAAATGCCTCTCATGAGTAATGCAAACATTTTATGATTTAGCAAATCCAAATGGGGATGGTGTGTGATTATGGCTGTGTTTTTAACTAGTAGATTTTAAAAAATAACCTTTGTCTCTCAAAACGTAGATGACGTAATAACGTAACTCATCATAATGATCAGATATGAAGCACCTTGAAGCTGCGGCCTCGCCAAGTCGTGACTAAATAGTGTGTAACTATAAGCTTACACGTATTTTGTCTTACCATGTCATTAGTAGGACACTGCTATTCGTTGATTTTCTAATGTCTTCCTCTCAGAAAAGAGCTTCATTAAAATTACAGTAAGAGCAGGTTATGTAGTGTTCAGAATTTAGGAGTGTATTTAGGAGTTAAACCCAGAGCTACTGCATTCATCTTGGCAACATCACAGCACAAGACAAACAAGATAACAGCATGTTACACATCTGTGAACACTATGTGGAAAACACATGAATCATGCATCGTGGGAATGATGCCATTCTTTCACTTGTTGGAACTGCACAGCAGTATGTGACAGCGCACAGGTTCCCTCATACCATTCTTGTCCTCGATGGCATGATGTGAAGCATTGTGTGGAAAATTGCCTGCTCTACGGCTGCAGGGCGGTGTATTATCATGACGCGCGCCTCAACAAAAGATCGAAAATGGGATTCAGCGTTGTTGACAATGCATGGTAGGGTTTATACAGTGATGTGTGTGTGTGAATGTTGTGTATGAGAGAAACTTATCTGACAGATATCTGAACGCTGCAGCTGAGAATGTCTCGCATGAGATTTCATCCTCCTGCTGCTCTAAAGTTGAGGACTTCAGCAGAATTCTTGTGGAATAAATCCCAGCTTTCACCTTTCAGGTAAACAGACTCAGGGATGATTTTATTTCAACAATGCTCATCTCTATGTTGATACTTTTATACGGCTGAACATATCTTGGATGCGCTACATTGAATACCGTGGAGTTGTAAACTAATCAAATCACGGTTATTTATAAGAGAGGAAACACCAAAAATCCCTTTGCTATTTATCACTCTGAGCTACACGTCTCACAAGGATTTCAATTTTGTTAGACTGGGCTTCCCGAAGCTTATCAATCATTTTGTTTTTAATCTCAAAACAGGAGCAATTATGTAGATCTGTAGAATAATAACCATAAAATATCTGTTGTTTCTTTGCTCGGGTGCTTGGTGTAACCAGATTTTCCTTATGCATGCAAGCGAATTACTCAACAGTTTTGCTTTTCTTTCTCACCACTTCACAGGCTGTTGACAGCGATGACAGGTGATTAGGGCCCGCTTCAAAAGTCACGCACAAAGAAACCCTCTGTGTTCACACGGTGACTCTTAAAGGTGCAGTGGGTAGGATTTAGGGGGATCTATTTGCAGAAATGGAATACAATTAGTGTGTAATCACCTGAAAAATCCTTACATTAGAATTACTCCTTTATATCTGCAGAAGAGTCTTGCATGTTTCTGCACTAGTCCAGAATTTGGCTGGAATTTTTATCGCCCGCTGTGGGTTTTTCCTACTTGCTCGGATGGGGATTGTGAGTCTGCAACCTCACTGTTCGATGCCACTAAATTTTACACGATGAACCTTTACTGGTCGGGAGTTTGTCAGTTAGGACGACTACTTTACAGTATGAAGCAGATATAAAGCTTCTGTACAACGTATAGAAAGCGTCAATTTAGCATGGGTGGCTAAAAGCTGGATTTTCACAATAGCAGTTAATGAAACAGCGGAAATAATTTTACCTAACCGAATTCTGAATATATCCTCCACACAGTGTTACAGGTTGATGTTTTGGAAACTGGCAACGTTATTTCACAAAGTCTCCAAAAACACAAAGCGGATGTTTTGCAGACAAACAAATATCTCACCAGTGCATCTGAGAGCCCTGCTTTCACTCAGAGAGAAATTTCACAGCCTTGAAGAAACCGTCCAAAAGTTTGCCCAGCCATCCTACGATTCAACAAAAGTGCCAAGTCAGCAACCTGGAATCATCCTCGCACGTCGGTTTGTTTACATATACGAGGCTGACTTTTACGGTTGCGCTTTTTAAGTGAAGGCTTTGCGTAATGCTGGATTATTCTGTGGCCTACAAGGAAATGCGTTGTTTCAGTCTTCATTCTTTGAAACCGGAGTACGAGCGGCTAAATCAAATAGAAGACGGAACAAGAAGAAAGTAGCCGGAGGCAGGGAGGCAATGGGGAGTTGTACGGTACTGGGTATGTAATATAACTGAGGAACAGAATCCTGGAGCAGTGTTCACCAGGAGCTGCCAATAATATAGGCATTAATAGTTAAGTGATTAATAAAAAGAAACAACTGTCTTGACTTTTAATGTGCCATCATCTCTACAGTTAAGGTTTTTTTTTTTTTCGAAATCATAATAAAGACAAGTGGTTTCTCATTTTTTAAGACCAAGAACAACAATGAACCATATGCAAATATCAGTCTTAATATATTAATAACAAGGCATTTTTTATAACAAGTAAAGCCCTTTTTCCAGTTGTTGAGATGTCAAATGATAAGGCAACAAATGTTTGTTCATAACAATAACTTATTACTGATCCTTATATCATTAGTATATGATTTATATAAGTAAAGCAACAAATTACAACCCACAAAGGATCCTTTCATAATGGTGGGTACTCTTCAGTGCTGCAGCCCTAATTTGTGATTTTGACTGACACGACAAGAGTGTTTTCATATCAAAGTCTTGCCTAGTGAATCGCACTAAAAGAAAGAGGTCAGTCAGGTTTTATTTGGACAATAGGAACATAGAGAGTGGAAGAATAGGATGTAATGGTTTGCAGTGTTTGCAGCAAGGCGAGTAGGGACACTAAAAGCTGCAGAGACGACACCTTCTTTTTTTGTAAGAGCTTACAGTTTGATGAAAAAAAATGACCGGTCTTAACTAAATGTCAAATTTACAGAAAAATATTTATGATGAATTTCTTCAACACAAATGACCATTCTGCTCGGAGACTGGCCCATTTATCAGTTAGGTTTATAATTAGACGCTGCAGCATTACAGTGAACTTGGGTAATCATTCTTTTTTTTTTTTTTTTTTTTACAAAACATACTTCATTTTGTACTAAGATCATACACATAACATCTAATCTCCAGCAGATCATTTATACGTCTGACCTTCTCCGGGCCATATTTAAACTTTGAAAGGCATCATTAGCAGCATTGGTGGATAGCATTATTATATAATACCAGCAGCTTTGATTTAGTCACACTTAATGTGACTTTCCTTGATATAGCCTGAGTGTCCTTGAGCCTGACTAAACGAGCGTGTTGTTGTGCGAACGATATCGGTTCACCATTGAGTCTTTATCAAATGAAACAAATGAATGATATCAACAAGGCAATTCGGTTGTTCATTAAATACTGAGATCATACAGAGAAACTTTCAATAGATGCGCAAAGCCTTTTAAATAATGACTCATCCTGTATTTACCAGGTGGAAAATAGTTGAAGAAGAATAGTCAACAGATGCTGCAGTCTAATTAAAATTAGCTTTTCCTTTGTTTAAAGGTACTTTAATGCTGCATAGCTTGCGGCTGGGAGAACATTATATTAAACTGGTGAGAAGAAACAACTGCTAATGGAAACAAATATGTACTGTTGACTCACAGTGCGTCTATTGATTTACATGCACCCTTGGGTCTCTTTCATTTCATCTTGAATTTTCATTAGAGCCAGTGGGAGGCGGCTGCGAACGAGGCCACTCCTGCGTCACGTCTGTGGTTTGATTGCTGGAAGATTCTGTGAAAGGCCTGAGGTTCAGCTCTACAGCCACACGGGCTGTCAGACACGTGGACCGACCGCGGGCCAAGATGCTCCCTAGTGTATGTGTGAAAGGTATAGGGAGGGTCAGGACAATGTGTGTGTAAGATATCTAGAAAGGCGTTGTGTTTCCCTACAGCCGGAATAGCTTGGCCCAGCGGGGAGTTCTGATAGCCTGTCCAACATTAGTGACCTCATCCCCACCTCAAAGTAATGAAACAGATGGGTGTTGAATCTGCTCGGGGAAAAAAAAGGCCAATATGACTGAGAAGAAATAGGAAGGAGGAGAGACTTTTTTTAAAAGCTGCAAAAACAACCTCAATCTCTGTCCTTGTCCTTTACCGGTAAAGGTTTACCCTGACCAAGTGTACCCGCTGTTCTTCACTGCTTCCATTTTTAAAAGCAGAAAACACTCTTTCCACAGGGGAAAACATGCATGATGAAAGCATCATAAAGATAATAATGTACTTCCCTGTATGCCTCCCTCTGTGTATAGTAATTGTTGCGGCCTTGTAATAGAACCAAAGGTAAACTTGCCTCTGCTGAGAGGACGTTTTGAAGGGCTCTAATGTCATCTTTCGCTCCTGCTGAGGTTACCTGGGCATGTCTCATCTGAGTCTGCCTGTATCAGAGGGGTTCCTCCTGCTGCACGGGCACTCTGCTGGTCACACCAATTAGCTGGGTGAAAATATAAACCAAAGTTTTAGCTCTAAACCAGCTCTGGCTTCCTCATTACAGAATAAACTTAAAGTGCACCCATTACTAAAGTTCCACAAAATAATTAACCCTTGTATGGTACTCGGGTCAAATTGACAAGACGGTGCCCCAAGTTACCATGGTAATGAAGGTCTCAGGTTTAGCAAATACGTTGTCATACAATAAGACCCAATCAGGCAGCGAATGCGGGTGTGTGCGTCAGGTTAAAATGCTGGAGTAGTGTGCACACCAGGTGTAAACGTAGCCAAAGTCATACATTTTAAAACAAAAACATATTAGTGTGGACATAGCCTTAGTCTCTCCAGCATTAAAAAAGAAAGTGAAAAACAATTCCAGCCTCTGCCCCTTTTTATGGATATGCTTTGCAGTTTAAGGGTTTTGTCCTTGGCGAATGTCCTACCATTCCAAGTGTCATAAAAAATCAGTAGGTTTTGTGTAATGGTGCTGACAGACGGATGGACACACAAACGGGAATGACTCACTTATACAGGCTTCGTATGTAACTTGCATATGTTTGCAGCCATGATTCCCACCTGGTTTGTGACGCTGGAAACGGGAAGTGCAATGATTCCAAAAGACACATTTTCTAGTTCAATATTTTCCTTTGCTAGATTTCCATCTTCGAAGCATGGAAGGCTATGCTGCTTTATCTGCTTGCCGTATTGCACTGCACACTTAAGGTGATAATTTGATGAATACAAAGTAACCTCTTAAGTTATTAGGAGAATGTATTGCTCATTATAAATAAACAAGGAAGGCTTTTTGGATCTGATATTGATGTGGCACTAAGCAGGTCCTCCTAATGTGTGGGTAGACAGTCGCATGCCAGAAAGAGGAAGTGTAGTTCCTAGAGCGGGGGTGTCCAATTCCGGTCCTCGAGGGCCACAATCCAGCATGTTTTAGATGTTTCCCTCTTCCAACACACCTGATTC
>JAPQRN010000016.1:8028613-8046527 GCA_037367275.1 Coranthus polyacanthus
GGAAGCTAATGAGATCTGAGGCTTAACAGTAGGTGTAATGTGAGCTCAATATTTGGCAAGGAACAGGTCACTATTGTCCCTGTTTTCTAATGTGGTAAAACAGTTCATTAATGATTAATAAAGTGCTAACTACCCAATTAATGCCCTAATTATTCTGCCAAATAAACCTAGAGTTGCACACTGTTGCTCAACTGAGGCTGCTATGGGAACAAAGTTTTCAAACAGTTAATAGTCTAAAACAGATTAAACTATGCTTTGATCAATTGTTATTTGATAATTTGCTACGGTTGTGCGTCTAACTTCACCTCAGTTCGCCCTGTACATGTAGGAGGATCAGAAAAAAAAAAAGACTTTGTATAATTGATGAAACATGCAAACATGAGCCTGAGTAATCATGCTGAGCCCATGTCTCAGAGCGGCCGAATGAGTGTGGCTGTTCATCTTAAACTTGCCAAATTTCAAACTCACACAGGAAAGAGCAGAGGGAAAGTTTTAAAGCTGAGTAATAAAATCCTCATTTGAAATAGGCTTAGCAGAATCACAGCTGCAAGCATTCTACATTCAACCTTGTCCATACAGCAAAATACCCAAATCTGTAGTTTTGCAAGCTCAATAAACAAACCAGATAGGGCGTCCTTAATCACTCCATATCAAGAAGTGACTGTAGACCAAGATGTGCTGCTTCAGTGTTTAAGTCGTGTGAAAACTCATGATCAGCATGTGCTTCCTATAGTGTATATCTTCGAACTGGCAGTCAATACTGCCGGAAGTTTAAAGTGTTTCTTTGAGGAGAAGTTATGTGTTGGCAGTTTGTGTTTTTTCTTTGCTTTTCATTGTAGTGTACTTTGCAGATAATGTGTCTTGTTGAGTACAGACCATTTTTGCATTTTTGCGTTTCATGCCTTTTTTTGACAATATGCACTTATTAGGATTCAATGTGATCCTGTACCGTATTGCAGTGTACATGTTTAAATTAAGGCAGAAATATTGACCTTAAAGTCAGACACTGAGTAGTAGGCTCATTTTCTGTCTCTAATGAAACAATATATTCCTACAGTTTATTCAAAATGCTATACATTAGGTCTCATTTGCTCTTGACTCTTTGTGCCCCTATGAACCAATCCATTAATTGTGTGGAAATTACAATACAAACATTTACTTCAATCCTGAACATCTAATCTTGGCTTCAATTTGAAGGCCGCTTTGACCCTTCACGCCCACATGGACGATTTCACTTTTTCTGGCTGATTGGATCTTGATGTAGAAAGTTAAGTGGGGCCACACTGGGGATAAGTCGCTGTAATAAAAGTGAAAGGTGTAACAAACAATGATAGGTTTGACTTGTTTCACCCTGAAAAGAGCAACAACACTGACAGGACTGGAAGAAATATCACACAGCTCAGAGTTACTTACTACAGTTTCGCCCAATCGCATAGTGGATACAACTGTTGGCGTTAAATGATTAGTGTTTACTAAGTAGATTAATTACTTAACCCTCTGATGGACACAACTGAGCACATATTGTAAGAAATATTAACTGGAAAAAGGCAAATGGTGAACAATCGAGTTCACATTAATTTGATTTAAAACGTATAACTAGTTTAGCCACTGGAAAGTAGCCCAAGAACTACGTATTATGTGATACGAAGGATGTGAAATTGATGCTCTAAATCACTTATCTCTTGATGTTACCTGGAAAGGGAGGTTAAATATTTGCTACCCTCTACAAAAGCTACTGTCCTTTTCATAAAACTTGGAGGGAGAGTAGGGCAAGGGCCAAGGACCAACCCGTTATATTCTGGAGTCGATCCAGAAAAAGGATCAGATCCTGGAGTTTCTTTCTTCTTTTTTCTAACATGGAAAGACAGGGCATTTGTTTGAAGTAGAGAACTGCCGGGCTTTGGCAGAGGTCTGTGCTTTCAGAGTGCCAGCATTGTTACAACATTGCTCTCCACTGAAAACCTCATGCTTAATGGATACCTCTACATAGGCCCCATTGAACAAGATCCCTGAACAGGAGAGCCCACCAGGTGAGTGTTACTAAAGTGGTTCTAATCTTAAGGGGAAAGAGAGCTTTAGCCATACTGGATGTCCTTGCATTTTTTAAATTAAAATCTACTATTTCTGTTGTGGTTTGTGTTTTACTAGCAGAGTGTCACTAATTCCACATATGAAGTGCTCACTATTTTTCCATTCTGACTATTTTTTCTGGCTTTAGATCAGTGTTAATAACACTGACGTTTATAGATTATCAACTAATTGCGAGGCTCGAAGAATGGCAAAGATAACCCAAGGACCCTCCAACTCTGTAAACAATTTCAATTTCACTGAACTCACTCAACAGAATTCCGTCTACAAGAGTGAAATTCATCCATAATTCATCATGAGTTTCACTGATGCTGCATACTCAGTTTTTCAGACATATTCCGTTGGAGTAATCAAACATTCAGACAGTTGGCAACACAGTTGCACATAGGACACAAATCACTTAACCTGTATCTTTGTTTGCCTGTTTGCATGATGCACATGTAGCAGAGCATGTGTGTGTACACACACAGTGATTGTGTACATGTTAATGAACACACAGTAGGTGTGTAGAACAGTAATTTCTTCATGTTGTAGTGTTAACAAGCTATGGAAGCCAATATCAAAGTCTCACTGTCATTTCTTGACATATTTACACAACAAAGACAAAACACTGTTGGCAACAAAACAGTATTCAAACATTTGTATGGAAATTATTTTATTATCCATGTCCATCAACAACTTTAATAGTTTATATTGGAATGAAATTCAAATAATCAATAGATGCACAGATTAGATTTGCATTATAATCCAACAATGTTTAACAATGCATGCATGCAGTACATCAGAAAAGGGAAACCTGCAAGCATCAAATCCACCTGCACATGAGCACCACATCAGAGCTACATTAGGCTGGCAGCTACGTTAGAGTGTTTACAGTAACAACAGGAGTCAAAGGCAAAGGTGAAAGAATCAGTTCAAACGAGTGACTCCATTGATAATATCTGAAGTGTTACTTCACCCATATTACAAAAGAACAATTAGACAAACAAACAAAATACTGTAATGTTTCCGTTAACACTGCTACCATAAACACAGTTTCTGCACTCGCAACCTGCCTTTGGATACCAGCCTACAGCGCGTCACTTTGCAACCTTTTAAGTGAATGTTGTTCATTTTACAAACATTTGACAAAATTGTTTTCTTGGTTGAATTGTTGCCAGTGTCAAATTATACGGAGTCAAAGGAAACCACATCTCCCAACCGCAAAAGAGGGAAAATGTAGTGAAATGCTAATGCTCTTAAAGTGCTGAATTGTGGTGAGAGAAAAATCAATAAGACAAACGAGCTCCACATGTCAGACCAAAACAGTGCAACTCAACTCTTACAGAGCTTACGTTTGGAGTCAGAGTCTCAGCTCCACAGGTGACAATTCACAGTCAAACCACTTCCCTGTTGTCAGTTTTGATTAAAGGTATCACTTGTTACAAGCTTGTAAATCAAAATGTTAAAATCCCAGGTTAGTATAGTTGGCCAGTGGTACAATGTGTTTTTGTGTGTGTTTGGTTTATGATGGTCTTGGGATGTGGTAATAAATCAGTTTATTTTCCCATTTCATTGTGAAATAGCAATGCTTATTTATAGATTTCACATCAACTGAATGGATTTCCCGTATGCAATTATCTCAGCTCCCACTGGACTATTGTAAGAGACTAAATGATTTCTAAAATGTGTTCTGTGGACAAGGGAGCATTTATCATGTTAAAAAGATTCCTCCCCTCCACGCGTTCCCATTATAATGGGTATTTTGAGTTGTTGCGGTCTTTTACAATGACGTCTCCTTCACTTTCCATCTCCTCTGCCAGAAATTGATGATGCTCCTCTTGAGCACCCTATGAGATTGCCCATGAATGTAGCTATTTCGCGAAACTCAGTTTTCCTTCATCCTTGAGCATCTGTGAACAGATGTCCGGCTGCATTTCCATTAAAAGCCTCTGTGGCCCTCTGATACCTTCTTTGTCGATGTCTTTTTCTCTCTAACCCTGGATTTTATAAGGGCGGACTTTTTGCTTCTGCTTCTCTGTGAAGGTTATTCACTTTTTTATGTGGCAGTTACTCACAGAGTCAGTGATTCAGCAAAAATGGTGAAATAAAACGAAAGTAACTTACAATGCCTGGCAGCCATGAACACAATGCTTCCCCCAGTGCCATAATATTAAAGGTTAACTTTGATCATGTCATTTTCAAACTTCCCATCACCACAGCTACTGCCTGAATCCCACCATGCCGCCTGCTTTATGAAGATGTCAGCACTCATCCAAGTAATCATTTACTACTGTGCGTCTGCAAACCTCCTCGCTGGAAGACAAGGGATTCAGAAATGGAGTCATTAGAAGATAAAGAGCTTACCTTTCCAGGGGTGACAGGATAGCCTTTGAGGGGACAGTCACATCCGTCATTGTTCACTTTTAAAATATTATTACACCTCAAACATATGACATGGACAGAAACAGTACCCGCCAGCTGTATAGTATATATACAGATGGTAATGTGGAAGTCTGGAGGTCACAGAAAGCTTGCTATAGTTTATGTTTCAAAGAATCTGCTAATGTGTGAGAACCTGGGCAAGAGTGAGTAGAAGTCAGTGTCAGCAGTGCTTTTAATGGGAAATAATTAACCACGTTCTCAGAGTTCCCAAGACTAAAAAGACAGCATTATGGGTAAAAATGAACTTCAGAGGCTGCAGCAATAGCGCTGTGCTTGATAAGAATCTTTCAGCTGTTGCTATGTTGGGAACAACACTACAACACAACCTATTTACTGTACATACGTACTGTAATCTTGAATACAAATCTAAACATCAAAGTAAATGTATCTGGATCTCCAGTTGGCCATGGTTAAAGGTCCAGTGTGTAACATTTACATTGATTTAAGGGAATCTAATTACAGGAATGGAATATGATTATGTTTTCATAGTGTTTAATCACCTGAAAATATGAATCATTGCATTTTCATTACCTTAGAACAAGCCGTTTATATCGAGAGGAGGAGAATGTTGCCTCCGCCGTGTTCCTACAGTGGCTCAGAACAGACTTCCTCTTCTCCTTTTTTCCACTTTATACCCGGTGACATCCAGCATTAAGGTGCATTAACGTCATCTACTGTGTTTGAGCGTGGACCAGAGTTAATATCCACTTAACTAAAAAGCCCAGAACAGACAAAACAAACACCGGCTGCAGTGCGGCTGTTGAACGAGCTGCCAATATGAACCAAACTCCAAAAAACTCGTATCCTACATTTCCCATCATTCAAACTGACAGTGTAATTCATTAGATCCCGTTTACCTGGTAGACATCTGTCTTTTGAAACCTACCTCCCCTCCTTTCTGTTATGCATTTATACTATATAAACTATGACTTCAGGGTTATTTTCTCTTTTCTCGACAAAGCCATATCCTCAGAAGACATCGCACATTCACATTTCACAGGCTGTGTGCAATACCTATGACTAATATAACAGCAGTCATATGTAAAATTGGTGAAGAGTCCCTTTAAGGCCTCTGTCTTTATTTCGGAGTCATTTAGGGTCAGCTCTTCAGCCTCTGTTGACAGTAGCAGCTCAGAATTAAAGCCAAACATTAGGACTTCATATTCCAGCAATTGCCTAAGACCAAGATGGTTCTCTCTGCACTCTCCACCCTAAAAGACTGATTCAGTTAATTGAGTATTCTGCTCAAGTAATACGAGTCAGTTTAAAACATTCAAGCTGTCAATGTATGGCTGATATCTCAATTACCACAGTGAATTAGTACCAACATTCCCTCTGAACTACTGTTGCCCGCAAAAAAAAAAAAAATCTTTGCTGAAGATATAAAGTCAGTACCATTCATAATTCATTCAAACACTATATGCTTGCAGATTTTGCTCTTTGCAGCTTTTGTATGTATCTTTTAAGCTGGTAGCTACTTTAATTAGGGAGCAATTTTTCACAGATTAAAACACAGCTTTGTTTCCCACCAAAGCAAATGTGGAGCCTTTTATTTTTGAAGTCATGTTTAGCTTCATGCATTTTCAGATTATGCTTTCAGCATTCAAAAGAAATCTTCAGTCCTTCACAGGAGTGCTTTGTAAATTACTGGAGTGTCATCTAAATACAGAAAATGATTCTGTTTACCCCGCCGAAGTAAAAGAGGTGCTGCACACATGTTTTTTTTGAGCTGTCAGCTAGCTGCCTGTGCAGTGATGAAACACCTGACTGCGGGTGTTAATATTTATAAAAATCATAAACCATCTTGAACCTTGCGAGGCCGATGCTATTGTGAAGTCGGCCATTTTGGCCTATGTGATTACATTTATATAAAAAATTAACTGTAGCTGTTAGACCTCTCACTTCAAAGTCACCGGACTCCCTTTGACGAATTTTACCTCACGGAACTGCTGTCTCCATGGGTTAGTTAGTTATTCGTTCAAAATCCCAAAAAAGTGATAAAACACTAAAGAATCAGGGCTTCAGGTCCCCGTTGGAAAGGACAGTCTAACAGCGAGCTAAAGCGCTGGAAATATTCTAAATACTGCATATACATATAAACTGATATTGATTGTTTTTAGGTGGATAAAAGTTCACAGCAGTAAAACAAAAGAACAACTAACCCTTTATCCTGTGTTGCTTTCCAATTTTCTCTGGCCTGGATTTGTCCCTGAACAACTCCTGTCCTAGACGTCTGTGCCCCTCCCTGTAATTTTATATGCTTAATGTTCCTTTATATTATATATATACCCAGCTGAAGCCCATTTAAGTTTTGGATTCTTTTAAAGCTTCCTCTAAATATAGTCAATTTAAGGTCTTTAAATCTGCATTCACATTGCAAACACATTTTCTTGTGGATGTGCTAATGTCTTAATAAGCTCTTAAACACCCTCTGCTTATGAGTTTTGCGCACACTGAAGCATCCAAATATTTATGCAGTCTGTCACTTTACTCTCCCTCTGCTGGAAAAACTCACTTACAGCTGATCTCCATCTTTCTGCAAGAGTTGGCGCAGAGACATGACAAATGTTGGAGTAAAGGTCGCATAAATCCAAGATGACTGTTCAAAGTGATGCTGCATTGCTACAGATCAGATATGTATCAGATTTAGAACCACATACATAAAGAGTCCAGAATTAGATTTTAAATGTTAGATTTAATGTGATTTCATGTGTGTATTATACATAAAAAAAAACCCACAGTTGTCAAATATGAGAGACAAAAAAATAGATCTGGGCTCCTTTAACCTGCACGGGGGAACAGCAGGTGCTCTGGCTGCATGTGTGTTTCTGGGATTGCAGGCAGATTTCTGTATGTAATCTGTGATTTTCAATGACTTCTGATGGTGACTACTCAGCTGTGACACGGTTCTGAGTCACATCTTACTATAGTCTGTCACTGGCACACAATACATTCACAACAGAAAGCCTTACTATAGCTGAGGATCTGCTGGAGTATGGGCCGAAGCTTTTATCGCCTGACTCTAAATGGTGAGCCCTACTAACGTTTATTGTGATTTTATTTCACCACTGAGAAAAGAGCAAAAGAGGAAAAGAGGAAAAGAGGACTTGACTATTAAGGAAAACTGACTTGAAAAATCTGGTAGTCTTTTGCAGTTTCCTGTCTGTAGAGATATCTTGAAGGTGATTATAGAAGAGGTGTTAAAACATTCCCTCAAGCTTTGTTCTGTTATCTCAATCCAATTAGTACCAAACTAGCCCAGCACTGAACCTGTTGAAAGGTTTACAGAAGGTGAACTTAATAATGACAGAGCCCAGATAAGACCCAGGTCCTGAAAGCAGTAACTGCTTCTCACTGTGAGTCGCACTGACATCACCTGCTATATTTAGAGATACAATAAATTAGACTAATTGTTTCACTTCAACTCCAGGCAGTTATTAGGAATTCACTGCAAAAATGACATTGTAGCGCTATATCTACATAAGATCATCCAAACATCAGGAGCCAACTTGAGATTGGTATTTGTAGAAAACTGGCACATTCACAGGAGTATTGCCTCTGGTGCAAAAGAAGTTAAACTAACATGAATACTTTTAACAGACCTGTCTTGACCTTTAATTGAACCGTCTCTACCTCTACCTCTACCTCTTGGCACACATAGCACAAGTGTCTGTTGTAAACATTTCTAAATCTGGAGAGCCGTTGTCATCTTCATTTGGGAATGACGACAGAAAACTAAATCACAGCTTTGACGTGAACTAAAGTTCAATAAGGATGGTCTCTTCACTCACACTCCGCTTTCATTCATCTATTTGTGGCGGATGTCACTACTGCCCCCTCACAGTCACTTCCGCTATCCCTCACTGTCATCGCTGCTGCTCCCTGCTTTTCAACTTTTCAACCTATCTCCACCAGGTGGTTCATCTATGAGTTTAATTCAACGGCCTGCTGTTGTTTCTCCTCCACAACCACCAGAGTCCAGATGCCAGGGAGGGAGGGATCCTATCCTTTTATATCTCCTTTTGTGTGATTGTTCCTTTTATGTAGTGAAGCACTTTGTGCCATCTGGCTTGAAAAACTCTACACAAATAATGAAATTATATTATTATTATCCTAGCAGCCATGTTCCTATGATGACTCTTTGTGTAGATGCTGCACATTACTGGTGTCTTACCACCAAAGACTGCTGTTAGCTCAGTATACTTAGTTGTTTTTTTTAAATAATTGATACACACCTGATGAAAGTCAGACAGACCGAAATGTTGGAGTTTACGACACATTTTCAAGTATCCAAGACAGGGTGCTGGAGTTTTTCACATTGGATTTTTGGTTGACTGTTTATTTGAGTGTCCTGCACCTTTTCTGCACTCTAAAAAGTAATACAGGAAACCCATTTTCCACCACTCGATTAAATGAATGGTCACAAGGCAGAAAATCCAGATATAGATGAAGCGTGTAAGTCACAAACATAACATGACGGGTTGTGGTGACTGAATAATGCTGGTAACCACAGCAACTCAGCATTTCTTACCATCCTAACTCAAAATCCCTCAGCAACGACTTAATCAAATAGTCAAAAAAAAGGGCCAGATCTCAATTGAGAACACAGGGACCTTTGCATTCTCTGTAGATTTAGTTTTACATATGGACCTGTACACTAACCATCTTTAATTTGGATGTAACTTCTAAGCTTTGGCTTCAAACAAATGTCTTGTTTCCACTGCTTTTGGCTTTGTTTTGGTCTCCACAAACTACTAAATGTGTTTGGCTGCTGTTTGGTGCTGAGGGGTTTGGGTTTATTACATATACAGGTTTTTCAGGGTTGATCAGAGACTTACTCAAAACTGTTGCAGGCAATAAAAGACAAAAACAAAAGAGTTAAAAGATGGTACAACACACACATGATTACAGCTAAGGAACATTGGGGAATCATTTTTTTTATGTAAGTTTATCACAAGGACCCATTTTCATATCACACTAGTTGTTTGACTTAATTAGAAAGTGAAATATTAGTTAGTGCAGCTTTAATGTTATATGTCAGGTGTGAAGAAACAACTTTTTAAAATAGAGAATCATATATGACCCAAATCCTGAGGTATAAATGTGTCAAACGAAAACAAGCTGCTAAAAATTATTCATGGGAGTCCTTTAAATAGCACACGATTTCAAACATGTTGCACAAGACTGATCTAAACAAGCTTTTAAAAAATTATTCATGGGATTCCTTTAAATAGAACAAGATTAGAACATGTTGCATTAGAGCGATGGAATACTAAAATATTCATACGGCCACAAAATAAAACACTGTACTTGATTAACTATGTGTAGGACAAACATTCACCAGTGCACTGTGGGAAATCATAAATGTATTCATACAAGGCTGAATGCCAAACCTCTACAGCCTTGGTCCAGTCCTCTCACCTGTATTTGTCATGAATAATGCTGAAGACTAGACTGAATTGGGCAGTTCTACTTTAACATGATTTAATGAAGCACATAAAGGTCTCCAACTTGCATAGATCGAAAAAAAAAAAAAATAGAAACCGCATTTGTCTCAGCTTTCAGACCTTGGATTAAGCGTTCAAGGAGAGAAAGGGTCTTGTGGGAACTCTGCTCTCACGGTGGAGGAAGGGGGGCTAGAGGAAATAGTGAGTTCTCATTTCCATACATGATTTGTCTGGTAATGGGTTTGGTGGAAGCTGATAGTGACTATTCCTCCCGACAGCAGCGGAAGGTCATTTCTGATGTGCGGCAGATGTGGCTCAAAGATTGTTCAGGGATAGCCAAAATGAAGAAAAAGAGGGTATGTCTTTGCCATTTTTTTTAATTCAAAACACTCCAGAATGAAGGAGCCAACAATGTAAGAGTGCAGAAAAACAGCATCAAAGCTTTGTCATACAACACTTTGGTCAGGCCATTCAAACACACACATCCTCCGCTTTCTCTCCTCATTTAGTTTGTGATGGATTTATACTCACTAATCAAAACAAATCAGGATGGCATCCTTCATGTCGACAGCACATAGCACTCAGGAGAGTTGAGTCATTTGATCTGGATGGCTGGCTCTCCCTCGTCTCTGCCTGTTGACTGTAGCAAGGGGATCACAGATCTCATTGTATTAACACTAGTCTGGCTGAGAAAGGGGATTTAGGCCTCAGAGCAGTATCCACTATTGACTCTGTAGATGAGAGTTTTATAGTGTGTTTGGGCTTTTAGCAGGCCCCTTTGAGAGATGATGTCTGGAGGAAACAATGTATGACACACTGGACACACATCAGCGGTGCTGAAAGACTAGAAAACAGCCAGAGACAGACAAGGGCATGCGGTAAACATGGTGAACAGCATCCACGGACAGCCCTTTAATAGTGTTCTCAACTACTTAACTGTCTCATGTCAGAAGGCTTATACTGTAGATGCAAAGTCTCATATCTTTTCAGTGTTTTTTTTATTATTTTTTTTTATTTAAAGACTTTACACACCAGGGGCATTTTGTTTTCATGCATTTAATTTGCACGTCATTATATTTTTTCAAACCATTGTTTATGTCATGAGTACTTTCACACACAGAATGTGAATAGTACATGGCGAAAAAGTGTGGAACAGCATCGCCAAACAACTACTATCAGGAAAGTGAGGAGTTTCTGTAACGTGAGCATCATAGTCAATGCTCAGTTTCAAGCACAGTTTACACCGTGTGTGACTTTTTACCTGAACACTGGACAGGAACAGAGGATGCTGGATCAGACAGACTGGAGACATGCAGGCTGCAGATGAGGCTCAAGGTGATGTTGAATCCATTACTAGTTCTGTTGAACATCCTGGTGCTAAAATATTAGAATGTGTTATAGAACAAGTGTCGCAGCTGTCGCAAACTCACATCACTGCCGGTGTGAATAGTTTTGATACAAAATATTTGTTTCTTTTGCATCGTCTATTCCCTGGCCTTAAAGCTGCAGGAGTGGATATCAGGGGAAAAAGTCAGAATTTGAAAATACGCACCTTCCCTCTGCAGCTTTCTCTTCTCTGTCCAAATCAAGGGTTAGGTTATCAAGGCTCCAGAGAAGTGGGTAGATTTTACATTTGCATCAGGAGTAGCAACATGGACTAAGTTGCCCCCTTGGATGGTGTGTTGGGAGCAAACAGTGCATATATTTTAAACTTGTATGAGGTTATTTGTGGAAGTTCAGAGCATAAAAAACAGCGTAGGATGTGTGTAAACATGGTGAACACACGACAAAACACATCAATATTGAATGGAGCAGGGTGCGGGTGTGTCAGGTGAGCAGAAACAACATGTGCATGACTTGGCTTTTTCATATTTTGATTTGTTAGAGGGCAGTAGATTAAATAATATAAGTGGCTGAAATAGCTCTGTTTAATTAGTTCATGGTGTGTGGATACAATAATTAAAATGGCAGACTGTAATTCAGCTGCAAAGGTTATCTTATTTGGCCTTCATCCAAATTTTGTCAATTAATTAATAGCCAGGTGCCTGTGTGCATGTGCTTGTGTGTTCATATTGATGAGACAGAGGCAATTTCATGTGATGAAAGTTTGTGAAAATGTTGCAGACTCTACCTCACACATCAGAAGAAGGAAAGGGATGGAGATGCATCGGCAAAGGTGCATGTGGCAACATTGTAGTTTTGTCATGTGAACATGAATCCGTTTCCAAGGAAGGCCATGACACGAGGTGTACATTTTAGATATGTGGTACAAGCCATGGATGACTGGTGCTTAACCCCGAGGACCTTACTTCACCACGAATGGAATTCTACAAAGCTGACCTGATAGTGAGTGTAGGAACACACACTTACAAACACACGCACACTCGCTGGCACAA
Organism: Coranthus polyacanthus; assembly: GCA_037367275.1. Taxonomy (NCBI): domain Eukaryota; kingdom Metazoa; phylum Chordata; class Actinopteri; order Kurtiformes; family Apogonidae; genus Coranthus; species Coranthus polyacanthus. The sequence goes on from JAPQRN010000016.1 coordinate 8,040,969, forward strand.
AACCATTCATCACGTTTAGGAATGAAAGACAGCCATGGGCTCTTACGACTCTTAGTTATTGCTGCTTATCAGGTGGAAAGTATTGATCTGGTCTGACCTCTGAAGAACTGATTTGCAGAGATAAGGGAGAAATATTAACATTTAGATTTAAAATTTACATTGACATTTGATATTTATATTTTAAAGAAACTTATATATTTAGAAAGCACTATTTAGATTTCTATTCCTTCCATTTACACACTGCCCTGCCAAAAAAATAAAAGTTGACACCTGGATTTAACGAATCCAACTAACGTTGGATAATTACTGCAGTGATTAATATGATTCATCTGGCAACAAGTTATTTAACCTTAACTGATGCAGTGAGTTCTCATTTGTTTAACAACCATCAGTTTGCTACAGAGCATAAAGGTTGGACTCTGGATCAATGAGAAAAAGGTCATGTGGTCTGATGAGTCCAAATTGATACTGTTCCAGAGTGATGGGTGGATCAGGGTGAGAAGTTAGGGCAGATGAAACCATCACCCATCATGCCTAGTGCCTACCGTACAAGCCTGTGGGGGCAGTGTTATGATCTGGGGTTGCTTCAGTTGGTCAGGTCTAGGTTCAGCAACGTTATGTGTCCAAAAAATGAGGTCAGCTGATGACCTGGATCTACTGAAGGACCAGGTTTTTACATCAATGGATTTTTTGCTCAATGACTTGAGCATATTCCAAGACGACAATGCCAGGATTCATCAGGCTCAAATTGTGAAAGAGTGGTTCAGGGAGCATGAGACGTCATTTTCACACATGGAGTCCAGACCTGAACCCCATTGAGAATCTTTGGGAGGCGCTGGAGAAGACTTTGCACAGCGGTCCGACTCTCCCATCATCAATACAGGATCTTGGAGAAAAATTATTATAACTGTGGATGGAAAGAAATGTTGTGACATTTATTGTGACAATCCATAAGCACTGTTTGGGGCTAAACGTGGTAAGATGTTGCTGCTATTTTGTGTTTACATAACTTTACAAACAGCTCTGCTCATTAATCCTCTTCAGCGTCACTATGGACTGACTACGGTCTCTACAACCACACACTAGCAACATTCATCCTTTTCTGCTACCTTGACACTCTGTGAGTAAATTTACCTCAGCTTTTATCAGCTGCTTTCAGGTGACAGTTTAATTACTTTTCCGCAAATTATCCCTGTCACACCCATGCATTCCTTCACATTAAATCCAGTTGTATGCTCTGTTTATTTAGCATCTTTTATGTCGTGTTATTGTTTCTATTAGCATGATTGTATGTTTTGCATATAGATTAGTTTCCTTTTCTGTTTCTTACATTTCAGTTAGTCACTCGGTTAGTGACTGAAATGTCAGTGTCAAAGTCAGTGATTCTTTTGGTATTTGTGTCACATGAAGGTGATTGGATTCGTCCTTAAGGGCCATATCTGGGCGCCTTTTCAGATCAGATAAATGATGGACAGAGTAGGAGGACTTTATTATAGAATACCTGTCTGCTGATTCTAAATGTTATGAATGCCACACAGAAAAACAGAACTGCTCTCTGACTCTGAATGTCAAGGATGTCTCAGTCGTCACAATGTAATGTAAATGAATAAAACAGCATCAGGAAATTGATCTACAAACTACTATACAAAGGATGAAATATATATTTATATTTCACTGTTGGTGATGGGTGCACATCTTAGCTTCACACATGTGCAACAATAGGTGCAGACTATACCAAAGTAGATGGATGATTTAATAGAAAAAGACTCTCTATGGCAGTACATCACAACCAGATATTTGTCATTCTGGCCCAGCTTTAAAAAAGATCTGCTGCAAGATTGCCTAGACACGCCACTGAATGAAAGCATTATTGATGAGTTGAAGACAGTCGTACCTGACGGCGCAGGTTTGGCGGCAAAAGGATCACAGCCTGGAGTAGCAGCATCCATGGTAGAGGTGATCAATAGTAATGTCTTTTTCCCAGATTCAATTCTCTGATGAGGATAATGACCATACCATTAAGAAGGTTGTAAAAAAAAACACGGCTACATCCAGTCTTTTACCAGATCATGCACCCACACAATCATCCGCCTCATCACTCTCACCCTTTGTCACGTGTCACATCCTCAAAGGCGGCTTGCTATTATTGACCACATTCATTCATCACTTCCCCACGTTTCCAGAGAACATGTGTCCACGCGGTATCTCGCTCAGTTACTCAAAGTGATTTAATTGTCATGCAGATCAATTATGGCTGCACTTCTCTGTATTTCACTGAGAACATGCGCCAACGCTAACGTTTGAGCCCTCGATGATCTGCTTCAGTTAAATGGAAGCAGCTCTGTGAACATTCTGCACAGCTAGACTCGCGGAAGATATGATTTCAATGAATTAATGATGACTGGATGCTAAAAATGTCAAATAGACTACATCAAAGCAAACACGTGGATATTGATTGCACATTGAGATCTGAAAATGGTTACATAAGGCGATGACATTCAGACGATGCGCATCAATTTTCAGCATCAGCATGAAAGGTGAAGAGAAAAACAGTTTAAGCACATCAAAGTCAAAAGACATTTAGACCTAATTAATTTGTCCTTTCTGAGCGGATTAATGCTTAGGTAGTTTCCTATTACTGACATCTGTCTCATCAAACAGCATATCTGGAGACGGAACCACACCAGTTTAAAATCCTGTCTTACTGCATTTATTGTAATATTGCAGATGCATATGGATCCCACTACATCGCACACAGTGAGACTCAAGAGTAGAGTCAAGCAAAGACGTTTATATATCAAACGGGTATGACAAAAGTTACACCAATCACACGGTCAATGCACATAGCCTTCCTATTGTCTATCTCAGTCGAAAACAAAAAAACAATCTCACTGATTTCCCACTCAAATAACTATCAGATAACAGACAAATCAGTGTAAAGAAGATAATTCAACATTTATATAAAATCAAAGGTTTCTCAGAGTCAGATACATTAAAGTAGCAGCAGAATAATAAGCCATAATTCTAACGCTAGCCTTCAACTTATCGATCTCTTGTCCTCTGCTCTCTGTCTGACACAGAAAACAGTCAGGTTCAATGAATCCTGACTAAGGTGAAGACAGGGGAAAGAGGTGCAAAGAGGCCAAACGTTCCACCTCGCAGCTGATGAGAGAAGGGTAAAAGATCACCGTGTTTATATCGCCTACCAATCAGTTAGACTAGACGTTGGAAGAGGAAAGAATCTCTTAAGGCGCTCGACACTGATTCAAAAAAACACACCAACAAATATGAACCAAGTTGATGAATATGGACAAAACAAATACAAACATCATTTCTACTGACATTTTTCAGCAGTCTTCTGTAAAAGTACAAGTGTTGATTCAACTTCTTTACTGCAGTAAAAGTGAAAAGGTACAGGTTCTGAAATGTACCCAGAGTATAAAAGTAAAAAGTAGCCCTTTTCATCTTCTTGATTAACAACTCAGATTGTATTCATTTTCTTTATTTTCATGTAATGTACTCTGGCTTTCCCAACATGAACTTGCCTTGTAATGTTAACGCTGTTTTCGTCTAGTTACATTATTTTTCGGTTCCTGTTATTTATGTAGTTTATGTCTTGTTATGTTTGTCATGTGTGTTATGCACTGATGGATACACCAAAGGATCATCTTTTCTATGTGTTACTGACCCGTCTATAGGTTGGAATCGGTCTTGATATTGGGAAGGTGCTCAGTGACATCAAATAAAAATAATCAATAATTCCCCTCAAATGCATTTAAACTAATGTAACGAAAATGTAATGAGTAGAAAGTACAGATATCTGTGTTAAAATATAGGGAGTAAAAGTAAAAATGTGTCTGCTGATAAGGAAAGAAAACAATAAAAGGAAATAAAATTATCACCCTCGTTTGCATAGTGTGGGACCCATTCAGGGGTTGGGTAAAGATCTGATAATCCATGTTCAATAGATATTTCAATCAGTGCATAATCACTTGTCCTATTATTATAAGGAAAACTGACATATTGTCCGGTGGAATCTGGACGTCAAAGACTTTAAGAATGGCTTTGCACAGCAAATGCAAAACAACACAACGACCTCAACAGAACAAGCCTAAATAACTTAATCATTATTGTTTGAAACCCCCTTTCACCACCCATACTAGTCCCAAAGCAGCCTTAGTCTTTCACCAGTATCCAAACATCTGGTTTAAGATTTTGCAGGTTTTCATAAATTCTCTGACTTGCAGCCTGTCTCCCTGCCTCAGTTCTTTCCCTGCTTTCCATTCTCCAGACTGTAACATGAGGTAGATAATTAAAGACTTTGCCTTGATTTAAAAATAACTACAAATGTAAAACGTCTTTCCACGTTTGAAATTACGCCAGAGACTAAAATGTAAAATCACATAGTTATTCTGTTGATCAACATGACAAGAGGAGCCCATTAATCGACAAAAATGTATGTTATGCACGTGAGCTTTCTTCACACTATGAAAGGTTCATGTTTTAAATTCCCAGTTTCTGAAGATTCAAAATATGTGAGGATGAAGACATCGCTGACGTTCTTTTGATTTGAATGATGAAGCCATGAAACATGTTGTGTAAATGTTTCACTCAGAAACTATGTGATCATACATTCACACTGGAACAAATGAACAGAACAGAACATAAAACACAAACGTGCGACATGCTACGCAGAGTTGTTTTTCTAATTTTAAATCTACTTTCAGATGCTAAACATTAAAGGGGTGATATGTAGTCTTGATATTCAAAAATGAATCCAACTATCAAAAGCAGGGGAAAGTCACACACCAGTATGCACTGAAACTTTTGCAGTTGTAAATATCTTCTGTCTTCTCTCTGTACTCCCTGCACAAATTCTCTGAATGTTGTACATCATACAGGCATAAAGTGAAGTTTGTACATCACAGAAGTCAACCTGAGCAGTCACACAAAAATCAAAAATCGATATCAGTTCACGTGTAAGTTATACCTACAATATTTTTCACTGCTGTGCCTTGCCATAATACGGCCCTGAACAGAGAACTGAAGCCCTGAAGTGCTCTTCAAAACCACCAGACTCCCTTGACAGAAACAGCAATTTTACCTCCCAGAACAGCTGCAATCCATTATGTTTGTTTGTGTGTGACTGATGCTAGTTCAGGTCCAAACCAAAAAACAAGCTAAATGATTGAGACAGTTGTTGTATTGTTTTTGGCTAGAGAGAAAACAAAAATATAAAGGATTCAGTTCCTCGTGGGAAATAGTTTCACCGACTCCCACTGAAGAACAAGTGGGCCACACACCTCTGTTCAGAGTGCATTAACTTTTCTTTCACAGTCATATATAATGTAGTATACAGGTCAAAAACATGTTTTAGTGTGCAATGCCTCTTTAAGAACAGACTCTGAACGTTTTGTTTGGGGACAGTTAGATGCAAATGTATTGGCATAACTGAACTGAATACAATTACATAATGAAATGGTAATGTAAAGAACATAATTTATAAGTGAGGGATGGAGTGGATGAAGATGTAACAATAGATATAAATAAATATATATA
>JAPQRN010000016.1:8055856-8084812 GCA_037367275.1 Coranthus polyacanthus
TTGCTGGAAGCATAAACAAGTGAATGTTTGCCATTTTTAACTTTATCTGGTGATATGTCAGTATTGTGTTGCAGCTTATCCTGCTTTAATATATGAAGTGAATTAGCTGATTTCTTTTATCAGGACTGTGTAGGCGTGGTCCAGTCAGATTGTAGCGACTTATTACATTTCGATTCAAATATGGATACAATCCCGATCATATGTATGCAAAATCACAATGTTAGAAACCAAATGTAGGCAACAGTGTTCTAACTTTGGCAGAAAGTACTATAAAATGGCCCAACGTGTTGTTTTGCTGCTTTTCGGTATCATATAGTCAGATCTATCTCTACACTTCGTTAACACTGTGCAAGTGCTGTACATAGGTCTGGAACCTCCACTATCGTCCTGGAATAGGGGTAAAAGTTATCTGGGCTGTTTGGCTTGTCCTTGGGTGGCGATGAGCACAGGGTGCTGCGACAAAATAAGGTTGGGAGAAAAGATGTTTTTGGTGGAAGATGCGCCCATGATGAACCCTGTCATGGTTTTAAAATGATTAAATCGCACAAAAAGATGGCATTTTCAGGGTGTAGTTGCCGCTTGGAGGTTGCTCCTTCACGTAGCGAGGGGGACTTTCAAAGCAATAACACACAGACAGCAGAGAGAAGGAGAATGACAATCCTGCCGCTGTGCGATGGAAATATTCACCCTTATTCCTGCCCAGTACTTCCAGACTAGCATCTTTGTTTTGGGCCCATTTATTTTTTACAGCAAAGCAGATTGCAGATTTACAAATAATGTATAACCAGCCGTATACAGGAACATACCATATATTTGGAGATAGAAACAGACTGTAGCACTCATCTGTCTCCTGTCAGAGATCACCTTTTAGCTCAAGTGTCATCTGCAGTTTGCCAACCCCATGCAGGTACTTCCCACACATCTTTGAATGGCACCTGCTAACAGATCCTGCTGTTATCTGCACCGAGATAATACTGTGAAAGAAGTGACAATGCCCTGGGACTCGCCTGTCAACTCCAGAAACATCAAAGGTCCTGACACCCGTCTCTGGCTCTCTAGCTGAGACAGAGACAGAGGGTAATCCCGTGGGAAAGAAGAAGGTTGAGAATCAATGAGGATTGAAAGCAGATCATAGGTGCATTTCAATTTACATATAAAAGAGAGCAATAAAAGCACAACAGTGATCACCTGAGACTTCACTTTTGAGTGGATTTCACCTCTAGATTTACCCTAAATGATCATTTGAGGGTTTGTGATATTTTGACGAAAATCTGATGTGATGTGTTGTAAGGTTGAGTCGATGTTGTGCACTCCCTGTCTGCAAGCTATTTAGAGGAAACTCACTGTCTTGTTTCTTGTATTTTGTCGACAAAAGGCTCTGAGGAACAATGGTGCTTCAGCAACTTGCCATGGTTCACCTGTGTTGTACAAACTACCCCTGCTGTGGACGACACAAAGCTGTAATTGACAGTGATGCTTTACTTTGCTCAGCTCCAAGAAGCAGGACTGCCATGTTTTACTGTAACCTCAACCCATTTGCAATATAACAACCTGTGTGTGTGTGTTCATGGTCTATAAATATGACACATTCTAAGTATCCAAGTTTAGTGCATGCACAAAATATGCAGTGTTTTGTCCTAATAAGCTGTTAACATAGCTAATGAAAATGAATATTCCACTATAATTTCCATTTAAATGCAGGCGTGCAAACCCTGATTAAAAATAGGGTTTTTTCAAAGTTTTCCACTGGTGGGAGACAATCTGCAGTGTGAACACAGCCTCCCTCTTTCATTCCTTCAAACACCTCTCAAGTCATTACATATAACACCCAGGGTACCCCCAGTGCCCCAGTTTTCAATATGTACTAGAGAGAAGTCAATGTAAATCCTCAGACATCAGCGCTTGATGACATGGGCCAGGTGATTGTTAAGTGGTTGGGGTAGTTGTGGCCGACCACCAAAGTTTGTGGACTTGCACACAGGAGACCGGGGTTTGTCTTCTCGTTCTCCTTCCGACTAGAAATGTGGACTTTTCTTTGGAGCATCCATCTCTACCAGAGAGGATCTTGTCTCTACGTATACTCCAGCTGACCGTAAACAGGGGCAGTGTGTCGCAACCTGTGGTAAAATGTGCGAATGACACAAATATTCTCAGTGTGCCGTATACATGTCCAATGAATCCTCATAACACCAGAATAATATCGGCACATCCCACGTCTTAGTCGGAAAATGCTCCATTTGGAAAAAGGCCTAATTCAGAATATCCAAACGGAATATGCTGTTTACATATTGTGAATTCTAGTGGAATATTAGTGTGCAGTGATGAATCCCATTTGATCATAGATTGGAGGGTTGTGGCCACAACACTATATAAAGGCAGGCGTCCTGCTGTGTGTAAATACTGTACTACATGGCCAAAAATTGGCGTGAAGCAACCGATAAAAGGCTACAAGAAGAAAAAGAAACGTAAACAGTAAAGTAACATGTGATATCCCAGAGCTTCAATTGGAAACTCGTAAAACCCAAAAATGGCAAACATTTGTGATTCTGTAAATCACATGTCAGCAGAGGGGACGCACACTCACTGAAATTAAAAGAACACGGTTTGACATGAAAATGCAAGCAAAAAAAACCCCACAAACAAAACGAAAAAAAAAAAAGGAGCACGGCATTCCCTAAGTCAACGGCTCCATGATGACAACGGGAGGAGGAGGTGGCGGAACATTTCAAATAACTGGAGAAGTGGCACTGACAGGTGTCCAGTCAGACGCACCGTCTGACAGCGGTGCCGCTCCAGGCACATCGGAAGCCCCAAAACGCAATATCATCCAAGGGTTTCTGTAGTCTTAATCTGATTATATATCGTTTTTTTTTTTTATGTTCCTCAAATGTCAACGTAAAAACCAAACCTTGAATGCAAACTAAAATGAGAAGAGATTTGTCACATCCTTCATGAGGCCCACTATATGTGTGACACAAGTTTGCTGAAGGATAACAATCCATCACTTTCCACTTCCCTAATTATCTCAATGACTGTCCTACGATTTATCTGTCAAATTAGGATTCTCCCTGTCAGCACTGCATTTTTTTCATCTCTTTTCGATGTTTTAAATAATGTTAAGAGGAGTTGGATAACTTTGTAGCAGTGGGCACCGTTTCTTAATAATAGCCAAGACATAAACTGAGTAAAAACAACAACAACAAAAAAGGTCCACATTTATGCCAGATGCATTTGTTTTGGCAGCCGGTGAACAGCTGACAGCATGGTGTCATGTCCATCATGATAAGCAGGAGCTGTCTATTCTGCTGTCATACATGTCCTTTTAATTTTTACTCCATCTATCTTGACTACAGAATATTAACAGCCCATCCAGAGTGTGGAATGATTAATATTGGAGTGCAAATAATGGAGGGCGGGAGGCACACAGTGTCTGTCGGGGCTGGTAGGTTTAACAGGGTGTGGAAAGAGCTTTTCCTCACGTGGGAGGTTCTGGTCTTCAGGCTGCTGAAATGTGAGAGGGCTAGGAACTGTCCAATACGCTGCTGCTGGATGTGGATCCAGCTCTCGTGCGCAGAAGCTAATTACTTTTCATCTCATTCATTTCATTTCATTCATTTTCAGAAATCTAGTGTGTTATAGGGTATGTTCAGGATGAGTCAGGATGAGATGTGGTTTCATATGGACTCATATAGATTAGGAATTGTTTTACACGTTAAAGAGAAGCAGATCAACCAGATGATGCCATAAGATATCTAAAAATAATAAGAATAGTAAAATAATAATAATCAAGCAACCAAATTCGAAGATGTTTAGTTTGATATTTTTTCTTGTGCATTATCTACACTATCTATACTAATATTCCACTTTAAATCAACAATGTTCAGAGTAACAACAGTGTAAAGACAGCAACTGATGACTAAAACTGCACAGTTACTACTTTCTCACTCACTTGGCAGACAAACATCAATTGTTCACAGGGAACTCAAATTTAACCACTGCTTACATAGATGTAGTACAACCTCATGACGCCCTAATTGGAAGGAAAATGCTGTGAACACCTGTGGACTGTAATGTTTTGCTGCATTAGTCAGTTGCTGTGGCAAATGGCTCACAGCACTTGCTTTTTGTTTTGGTTTTAGAAATGTCACAGGAAACCAAGGTGGTTTGTGTTCGTACTCCTGAAATAGAACAGAGTTCGTACAGATGCGGGCCCAGTCCACACAAATATGGACCATTTTCTAAACAAATACTTTCCCTTCCATTTAAAAAAAAAAAGTCTGTCCACACACCCTTCATCTTACACATTATCTCTGTACCCAGGCGACAAAAACCACTGCAAAAACAAGCATGCCAGACCAATGGGTGGTGATAAAGTCTACGTTTAGAACATAATGAGCAGGCCTGGTGCCGGTTAAGAGGCTGAATGCACAAAAATGTTTGCGTGTACGTTATGTGATGCAAAACTACCGGTAGTGCCTGGACAACAAAATGAATGAAGCTACGAACTTAATTGAACACATCATAAAACAAGTGATTTGAGTACAAAATGCAGTACAAAATGAATTATAAAATCAAAAGAACAGTCGCAAGCCGCTCACATTAAAACACAGCTGCCAGTTTTAAAATAGGCTCAAGGATTCACTGCATCTCGATTGAAGCACCGGGCCAATCAGTCACTACAGTAGGTGGGAGGTGAGATGAGTCTTAGCACCGATCCCGGACAGGAGCTCACATTGCATAGTGGTACACACAGCTAAAAAGGATGAGCCACATGAGGAGGAGGCACAAGGCCACCAGCGGCCTGTATCACAAAGCAGATTCAACAGACATCTTTCCATTACCTGGTTCGACAGAGACAAACAATTGCAGTCGCGCTAAAGCGTGTCTCAACGGTGGTTATCAACTCACTTTGTCAACCTCGACAAGTTATGAGCATGCTCGCAGTAAAAGGGCACCGGGTGACCAGTCACAAACACGGACAGGTCTGGAGCCGCACATTTATCAGATTTTGTTGTCTGTTCTCAAGAAGAACAAACTGTAATCCTAAACGGATATGAGGAATTTAAAAATAGAATACTAAAAGCAACACAGCTGCTGCCACTAAAGCCGCGAAGAAAAGCTGCCAACAAGTTGCCTAGTCTGTGAAGGTGTAAGTTCATTTTCTAAATATATCACATCATTAAGTCTGGTGTATATACTCATTACACAAAGCGGCATGTGTGAATAAACATGTGACATCATTTACCAAAGTCTCTTAAATGCCCACATGAATGCACGTAAACTGGGGTTTTTCAAAAAAAAATCATCCCTTTAAAAGACGGTTGAAAAAATCTCCAAGTGAAAAATATTTCTTTGTGTGAACAAGGACGCAGCGAAGCCATTTAAAGCTGTCTTGTTTTGTGAGAACATCGTACAGAAACCTTTTTAATTGCTTGTTTATTTACTTACTACCTTTGCTTCAGTGATTAAAATGTTTTCTTCACTCATTATGCGGAAAATGTTAAGTGGTGCTCAGTTCAGTAATGGTGTAACGCTCGCTTTGGTTCAAATTTAAAGAAAATATCAAGTTTGGACAGTAGCTGCTGGCTCACTGAGTGACAGTAATTAATCCTGACACTGCCCTTTTCTTCAACTCTGAACAGTTGCAGGATACTTGACAATTTCATTGGCACCTGGGATTGTTCCGGTCTCCAACACCAACTTGTTGCTGCAGATTTTCAAAAACCATATAAGCTTATTCTTTCAAATCAGCATCCTCCTTCCTGTCTAACACCTCAGTGCATTTCCCAGAGGGGTTTTCTTTGCTGGTTTAAATTTAAGAAAGAAAACATTCAGCATTTTAAAGGTTTAGGGTGTCAGTCTTTCGGTGGCTTACACTCTTCACATTCAGTAAAGTAACAGCTTTAGACAGAATGCTGAAACATCTTTTACAACTGTTCAAAGTGAGTGCCAAATAAACCCTCCGGAAGAATGAAGTGTAAAAAGTATAGTGTAAAAGTGTAAAATTTTGTAGCTGAAAATAACCTTTTCTATAGAGGAACTATATAAGAAAACAGTGTCAAGGAGCTTTGATTTCTCTCATTTTATATCCTTTATCATCCTTTTATATCATCTTAAGATGCGGGTCAAGAGCAGCCGCGCTTGATAAAACCACCTCAATTCATTATTTCACCCTCTCTTTTTTTGTGCCCAAACTTTTGACATTTGTTAACACAAGAAAAATAGACTCCTGTTTGTTAGGTAACAGTCATGCATTTTTTTCAACTGTGATAACAAAGTGACTGAGCTTTGTAATGGAAATGAGGCAAAGGAACAGCAAGGCTGTTATTCATCTTCAAAGTTTCCGTTCACAAGTCAGTGTCCTTGTCCTTTTCTGGAAATAGAGAATTTAAATGCATGGAAAGCTTAGATCTGCAATTACTTTCGTCTTCTCTTGCCATACCTTTGGGGGAATGAGAGCCTTCAGTGCACGAAGGAAGAATGAACACTATAATATTTAGAAAACCCAAGTCAAGGATTGCCTTTTTTCTCCTATTGCCGGTCTGAAAAGAGGATGGGAACACAAATTACAAGTAACAATATTCACTGCATTGGTAGCAAGGAGAAAAAGAAAAATCATACAACAAATCCACAGGGAATAGATTTTGTTCCTCATGAAAACATGTTCTTTACTGCAATGGTCAGTTGTGTTTTACTGCAGTTGCGTTTGGTTGAAGATACATGTCATCCCAAACCTCACAGAGGACTGCCGGTCCTGGGATATTCTGGATCTAACTAGTCCTGATCAGCCTGATGAGCTGTTGGGAGGATTCATGGCCAATTCACTTCAACCCATTTCTTCTGTTTCTCTTGCTTTAAAAGCCTGTTATTGCCCTTGTCTGTAACTGCTATGACTGTATTCCTGCCAATTCCAGCATCTTCCCAATCCCTCATTTACTTCTCTGTGAATTTACTCCACAGTCAACTCCCAGATCACCTGTTTAATCTTACCATTCAAGCCTCTATTTGTCACTTCTTCCCTTGGACTGGGACGTCTGTCTACCTTTTTTCTGATAACAGTAGATTTAGTCAAAAGCTTGAGGCATTTTTGACTCTGTTGACAGCTGTACATATATGATAACATTCCATCTGAAGTTGATGACTTTTGGGTGAGTGTAGCTTGTGTATTTTGTGTGTATTTCATGTGTATTTTGGCCACTTGCTGTACATGGAACAGCTTCTGTGATGAAATTATGTTGGCCCGCCATGAACATAAAAAAAAACAAAACAAAACAAAAAAAACATTGGAAACACTGCTTTCAGAACAAACTGAGCTTTTGACTCACAGGGATTTTGTTTTTTACATATGTTCACATCATGATTTTAATCTTTGCACACATTTCATATGAATATCTGATGTTTTAACATTATGCAGTGGCGGAAAGATCACTGAAAATTTGTACTCAAGCACAAGTACTGTTACATTGTTGGAATAATAATCAATTACACGATGCTTAACATCTGCCCAAAGCTACAGTTATATCAATAAAACATCTAGGGAACAAACACATTATCACTGTCTGTTCATCATTAGTGTTGACAAACTCACCTGTTGCTGAATTCCATTAAAAAAAAACAATAATCAAGCTGAAGCCTCCTGCTCTAAACCTTGTTTACAAAGCTGAAAGTGTTTATGGTCCCTACTAAAGTGCCCATTGAAGAGAAAAATCGTATCCTCGCTTGGATAGTTAGAAGTTCCCTAGAATTTTCTGTGTGAAAAACTTTGTTTCCTTGCACATATCCAGCAATCACACACTCTGGATGTTGGGCGGAAGCATTTGAAAACACCCTTTAGGATCAGACCAGGCAGCTCCTAATGGCCACTCCTGGGAGGTTTTATGACGGGGGAAGCCTGCTTTATTTAGCCCACAGCGAACAGCACAAAGTTTTTTTTGTGGTGAAGAGTCAGTAAAGGCTCTGTCGCTGTTTGTTTTTATTTCTTGAACGGTGGTGGGTTTTTTTTCAACCGTGTACTGTACGGTGATTCATTCCTCAAACTCCACGTACCACCAACAGAACCATTTCTGAAATGTGTTTGTGTGCGGAAACATTTCATGTTCATCTGGAAAATGTAGAAGTTTTCTTTTCAAAACGTTTGTGTGCTTTTTTGGTCCACAGTAGGGGTGGAGCTGAATACGAACACGGTATTTGGATAAGCACAAATAGTGAGTTTTTACAAATATTTATGTCATTAAACACTACAACTGCCATGGGCCGCTATATACCTAAAACCACCAATGGGGTAAAATGTACCCATGCACCAGTTGTATAAAAACTGTCATTTTTATGATGTAAATCTCTTCACAAAGGAATATCTTGAGTCATAACCTGTGATTTGGTCTGGTTTTATGATTAAAATCTTTAAGAACAATAATTGCTTTACATAGACATCAGTAGAAATCAGTCTAAATGACAGTGAATATAAGTATCAGAAGAAAATATTCGCACATTTGTTTGTCTGTCCCTTATCCACTATAAAATGTTACAAATAACTTGACATATCTTCCAGATCGCACACTAACAAATACCGTTGTCTAAAAACAAATGGTGTGAAAATCAATGCATTTCCTTGACTTCCACTGACTATATTTATTATAGAGAGTGTAACACATCGCAATTTAGGATAAGTCAAAAACTGGGGGCCTTCAATATTTTATTAAAACATATTAATGCACAATTAAAAAAACAGCTGTGGGTAACTTTGCCCCATTGATGGTTCAAGTATTAAAGCTTAATTTGTACTGGAAAAGAAGAACAAAATAGCTGGTGTCAAGGAGCTGATGTTCCTCAAAACTGTGAGCGTGGTGGAAATTTGTGCTCTGCTTGTGCTGACGTGGACAGGAAGACAACAGGAAAGAGGACAGGAGAGTCAGACTGATTAAAGCACAGGGAAGTATTTTGTTTTGAAGACAATATTTTTTTCCCTTTGTTGGCAGAAATTTCATAATAACCTTTCAGCGTACTGTAATTCAAGTGGTTTAAGAGGAAAGAGGAGTCTTTGGCTTTGTCTTCAGGCTTTAGAGACAGCTTTAATGACCAGTTGCTGCCAAGACTCCGTCAGCTGCATCAACGCAGACTCTGTAGCTCATCACAGAAGAAACATAGCAGCTCTCCAACCCACTGGCAGTGTAGTTACTATAGCTGGATCATCTATATGCTGCGCTCACTGAATGCGGATTAGGAATTGAATGGTGGTTAAAATTCTTTTTAGTTATGCGGGTTCGTTGCTGGACTTCTGAAAAGCAAAATCCACCTGACTAGAATTATTAGAATATTTCACTGAAGAACATTTAACGTTTTAATATCCTAAAATTAGAAGCGTAACGACTACGAAAACAGTTAAACCTATTTCCTCTTGTATTCAAATACAGATCCAACCCCAATAATCTCAACAAATACACATAAACACAAATCCTGGACTCTGTGTACACCCCAAGGCCTAAGTCAGTCACAGAGTGGCAGCCCTGACGTTTGTGTCTTTCACGTCCAAATCATTTATATTTTTGTTGAACTCAACATTTCCCAGCATGCATCAGCCCTTCATTGAGTTCCAGTAAAGACTTTTAGTGAGAGACTTTTCATTACGTTCCTTTCTCCTCATAGTATTTCTGCCTGTTTGCGATGCCCGTGTCATCTGCCATTTTAAAGGGTTCTGATTACTGTCATTCTATCAAGAGCGAGACGCAGCATCTCAGGTTAATCCAGTAATTCTGACTGTACACCTTAGTAAACAGTTGTTTTACTTTTAAAACATAAAAGGTAGGGGTAGCCCCAGCCTAAGCCTAGGGCTAACTTCAACTTCAGAAAAGGATTGTCAAATACAATCCCAACAAGTTATGTGCTTTGAGTGTTGTTGTAAATGTCAACCCCTCGGTGAATAAACAAGGTAGAGCTAATCCTTTAGGCTTTGTGAAGTCTATAGGGTCAAGACTAGCCCAGAGCTCAGAAAAGAAGGTGTAAAAAGCCTTACAAAGACTGTAACCTTTGCACAGTCTCTTTTTGTACATTTTGCTCAGATAAGTTTAGCTCCAGAGTATTTTCGCCCACATGAGTGCACCGTTAAAAAAAAATACAATATAGGCTAATCTTGCTCCTTCGTGTTTCATTTGTTTTACTGAATGTTATGTGACCAGAGCATATTAAAACTGGCGGCTCAGAGCAATTCAACGGACATAATGTGCGGTATTAAACGATAATGACCATTTTGTAAGCATTCAACAGAGGAAACAGGGTTGTAAGAAGACATTAGTGTTATTATGTGCCGCTAACCACTTAATTTACCCAGATAAGACACTAATGTATACCTCAGTATTATTCCATAATCCACAGAGAATTCATTGTTTAGGTCTCTGTGAATAGCTGGATTAAAAAGGCCTATTATTCTTTAGCACATGGATTCTACGCATTAATTTACAGTACAAGATAATCCATGTTAATAAAATAATAGGATGATGAAACGAGGAATTAATTTAATACCGCAATACAAGGTCTGAACACCTTGGCTAAATGCATTCATTCAACATTTCATTTAATGCTCCTGTTAGTTGAGATAGCCCAACTACTTTATTTTGATAAAGTGAAATTTCAGAAGTATATTAAAGAGGATTTGTAATTCCAGCTGTTTATTTATTTTAGCACGTTCCCAGAGTGTCAAAAGTACACATACACCAAATTCACTGATATTATTTGACAAATATTTTGTAGATTTTTATTGTTCTATCATTCATTCTTGTACGTCTCTAAAGGCTCCTACAGACTGTGCAATTTCACCATTCTTATAAGTTCACCATGGATCTAATAAACGTGGGTATGACACACACGCAGACTGTGCGATGATAAGATCTACTGAATCTCAGGCTACGACGCAAGTCAAAGTACAAGACTTAAACGTCATCGGTACGCAGCGCTTTTCAAAGTCGAGGGGAAGGAGGAGAGTGTGAAGCCGGTCGTGACTCAGGAAAAGAGCGCAACTTGGGAGCTTGAGGTTAGAAGTTTTAGCAAACATAAACATACGTCGTGTTGATCAGTGCATCATTTAAAGCTGACTTCTTATTGGTTGTTGAGCAGACCTAGGTCGTACCACACTGTGAGATGGTCATTCTAAATTCTAAATCAGTGTCAGAGTTTTGTCCCAGTGTGATGTAGGACCACCGTTTTTTTATCCACGACCAACGATATTGCTACGTTTTCTCATCTGCCGTCTGGGACAGAACAAAATCATACCGGGGTTTAGATTTAAAAATGTGTGTCTTGTAAAAGAGAGTTTTAATTTCAATGAGATTTTTCCAACCCAGTGTCATTTGTCATCACGAGAAAGTGCTTAGAAAGTTTAGAAAAACTATTATAGACTTCTATAAGTCTGATTTCTCCTTGGGGAAATATGTCCCCAAACATTTGAAGGTTCTCTGTTAATCATTCCAAACAATAGTAGACAAATATAAACACTATGGAACCACACCGCCATTGAATCGTTCAGGAAGGAGATGTGTACTGACTCCCAGAGATGAACGTGAAGCCAAAATGTCTGCATCTCCCCCTGGTGGCTGGGTGCAGTATAGGTCATAAATCCCACCCCCTCTATGTTATTCAATGGGACCTTGGCCCAACTAAAAACCAAACAGTACACAACCAATACATTTTTTTTTAGACTGATTTGTATTCAAATCATCATCTTCCTGATCGCTTTGTTTTTAACAAAGCAGCAGGAGCATCACACATGTCTATGTACGAGAACATCTCCATCCACGGTAAAGAGAGTGCTGTGTCATCAGATTCTGAAAGGCTATTCTCCAAGGTTTATTAACCAAGGTACAACTTTAGATCTCAACTGCATAATATGTGAAGTGAGTGTAAATAAGTGATTAATTAAGATGTGAGATTTCTCAATTATTTCAGACGTGACAGGCATGCTGGTTCCTTTCCACCCAGTGACACGTAGAACTGCCTCCTGCAGTCATGGATCCTAGAATTAAACCTACACACAGCCATACATCTACATATACTAATTAATATGAGAACCTGACAAAGACACAGTTCACAGCCTCAAATTAGAAAACTTAAGTTTCTGTAATTAAGTAATTATTTAAGCCCAGACAGTTGACAGATTTAACTGTTTACATCGCTTACTTTGATGGTGAGTTTATGTCCAAATGTTTCTGTTGTAACATAAATATCAGTCTTCATAGTGTCGCAGAGATTGGATTAAAAAACAGCAGACAGCAGCAAAGGTTTGACCTGAATCAAAACATTTCAAAATGACACTCACTCCAACTCCCTGATTGATCTAGGACACACCCTGTGGCCAAGTCTCCTTTTTCAGTCTTTGTGCGGTGACGGCTTCAAATTTCCACATCAGTTGCTAACATGTTTGACGCCACAAATCCAGTTTATAGGAACGCAATTTAAGATTTAAGCTGAATTCAGAGAAACGTTCCCGCCTGTGTCGAACTGCACACAGACATCGTTCTGTAGAGTGAACGCGAACGAAATAGCACGGAGAAGGAACATGAAACACCGTTTTCTGCGCCGAGCACTTTAATGATACTCACCTGCTTATATTTAGAATCGAGAAAATACAAGAAACATTGTTTTTGCATGGAGGGCGCTAATGATATTCACCTGCTTATATTTAGATTCAAGAAAATACATCTTTAAGAGGAGAGAAATAGAACACATCCATATTCCCCCACTGAGCATTATCTCATGCACAGTAACCCCCTGCGATCTGTTGGCATCCCTCGTGACATTTTCTTGAATGTGATGAGCCTGCGACCGACTGCGTCAAGTGGTTTCTTCCACCACATGCAGCAGCGTCCCCGAGGATGGATGGAGCCCTTTTTTTTTCTTGTTTAGTCTCTCACCATGAATCTCTTGTCGCCTCCCATGTGTGTAACACAATTTAGACTGTCGGAAAAAGGGGATGATGGAACACAGGCTCATTTATTCGCATGTAAGCCTCCACCACCACATACTGCAGGCACTTCTGTCAAGATCAAGAGTGTCTGCGCGCCCACAGGCTGTGTCTTCAGCCCTGCTGATTTTGCCTCAGGTTCATCAACAGGAAGGGAAATATATCAGTTATTTGGACAGCAACAACAAACAAACAGTAAAATTATTTAATATTGGCAGCATTTCTCGCACGTTCTCTGCTGTCCTCTCTGCTCAGTCCCACGGTATTGATTCTTTACCCTCATCGTAGCAGTGGCAGTAGATTACCAGTCTGATTTTAATAATGATTTAAACACAGGGCCATTGATTTTAGGTCGTCTGCACCCCGCAGTCCTCGGTCAGTGTCAGAGACAATGTATGGTATGCGACGGGTCACTGGTTTCTTGTCCTGTCAGGGGAGCGAGCGTAGGAGGGATACGCTGGCCTCTCCCCGAGCCTCTCAGCTGGCGAAATGCTCCATCATACAGCAGAAATGGAATAAATTGACTCCACCAGCTTAGGGGGAAGATTTATTACCACAATTTGGGTCAGAAAGTTGGACGACTTTAAAAGAATGACAGTGAAGAAGCATTTTTGTTGCTGACAAAAATCTTCTTGAGTAGAAATTGCCTGATAATGAAATATTACACCATTTTTAATGCTAAACCCTACGAACACAAACCGAAAGTGACTGTCAGTATCCATTTAAATATTCATAATAGCATATCCATGCACTCATGTTTAAAACCTTCCAGTGCTGCTTTGGATAATATTTCATCTTTCATTCATTAAAAGGATTATATTACAAAAGCAGGGAATGGCCCAGGAAAGTGAAAGCCTTTGATCTGTTGCTTGGACAAAACCTTGAGCAACTAAAGTGACACCACAAAGAAGGAAGACTCAACCACTTGAATAAACTGTCTGAGCTTATATGTGCATGAAGGAAAAGAGTGATTATGAGACATCTGACCTTTGTGTCAACCTCACTCATAAAGCCCCGATCAAACAAATGGAAACAAGTGAAACTACATTTTCTTTTCACCACTTTTGTATCATTTTAGTTACAGGAGTTTTTGGGTCGAAATCAAATCAGCTGCTCACCACACAGGTGAAGTTTTATAATAGAAGAATGAATGCCGTCCAAAGCCATAGATGTTAAATAGGAGATCTAAGTATATTCAACATGATGACCTGAGTTTCAAAATAAAAGGCAATGACTGTAGTGGACAGAAAAAAAAGTATAGTTTAAAAAGAACAATAAGATATAAATAAATAGACCAAACTCTCTTCTCTCGGTGTCTGTTGTTAGCTACACACTCATGTGGCCGGCGTTCCGCGACCAGGAAGTGAACATATTCATACAGAAATGAACTAAATACAGTTAAAAACAACTTCAATACATGTTGACATGAACTACACGTCACAGTGCGAGTATTATAATTTCATGATCATTAAAACATTTTATTTCAGAGACATTTTTGCTAAAATTAATATGTTCAATATTATGTTTAAATAGCTCTTCTTCTCCAAGTAAGTGGGTGGCGCCCCCTATGGACCAGTCACCACTGTATGAATGTTATTCACATTCATTCACCACATATGGATCAATATTATCTTAATTTATGACTCCAAATATTCAGTCTCTTTGTAGTTCTGATTTTGTTCTCCACTGAGTCTCAGGTATATCTGCTGGTTCATTAAAGCCTTCATGATGATGTTGCAGGTGCAGGCTGCTTTTACTGATCTTGGGAAATCCAATTTTATTCATTGTGCACCTGCAACCTGGAACAACATGCAGAAAAAGCTTTGGCTTGCTTCATTTTTATCCCCAGGGCAATTTAAAATTTAAATTTCATCATATTTTACTTACAACTGTTCTTGACTTAGCTGATTCATTTGCCTTAGGTTGTAATTGCTTCAATTAATCTTAAGGTTTTATTGTTGTACTTACTGCATTATTATTGTTTTTATCACCACTGTTTGTAACAGTTTTGGTTGTAAATGAGGCGTCCACCTCAATATATTAGTAGATGAAAAATAAAGGTTGAATGAACAATGGTTACCAGCTACACAGCAAAAAACTCAACAACAGTTGCTATAACTCAGTCTGTCCGCTGGGTAGATAGCATACTGCATTAGCATTTAACATATTTAAAAAAAAAATAAAGAAAGCGTCTGCAAAAAAAAAAAAAAAAAACACTCAGAGAAGCGAGAGTGAACAACAGCACTGCATCTCTAAAACCAGTCAGCGAGTCAGAGGTCTATATTCAGTAGTCCTTTATGTATTTATGGGATATAATAATAATAACAAAGTGCTTGGAAAAGCTACAGTTGTATATGAACCCAGGTTCTGGTTGGCTTCTATCTCTGTTAGTAGAAGTGGGGACTGCAGCAGCAGCAGCAGGGTTACCAGCAGAAGCAGAAGCAGCAGCAGCAGCTGATGAATGGTGCAAATTATCCTACATATCAGAATGGGTTCTCTTTGCTTTTTTTCAAGACACAGTAATTATAACAAATGAAGTCTGGACAGAGTCAGATTCTATGCTATTCTTCCACATATGGATAACAATTAATTCCTAGTGAAGGGCCCAATTCGAAGACAAACGACGTGACTTTACTCTCCTGTACACATAAAGCTAATCTTTGCCAAAGAATTAATGTGATGCAAAGAGCCGCTGAGTGCGGGATATTTATCTCTGCAGCACAATGTTGAACATAATTTGATTTTGCTCTGTACTTCATGCTATTGTTTCTCATAAAACGTGATCTTATCTGACAGTAAACAAACGCGGTCACGGCGGCAAAATATCCATATCACAGTAATTTAAGTCATTCACTCTTTGTCAATGGAGCTGGGAGACTGGATTACGTACAAATAATCTGTCATGTTATCGACGTAAACTCCAGTCTAATTAATATTGATGTAAAAAATCCACACTCTTTATAGGATTTTAACACTCAATTTCATCACATGAAAGCAGAATTGATCAACAACGCCACATCTACGGCAGCCGGATATACATACATAAATCTGACTGTTAGATGTTTTCCTCACAGCTGCAACTCACACTACACTTTTTAACTATCCTTCCTCCACGGCCAGAACCTGCCACTGTAAGGCAACCACGATGATCGGGCATTCGCACGAAGCCCCTGGTTAGTTTTGTCCGGTGAAAATTCCAATAACGTTTATTCCAACAGCATGATGTGCAGACGACGTTCTGTCTCTTCTGCTGCAAAATCGAGTTTCATCTCAATTTTAACATCACTCCAGTAATGTTAAAATAAACTAACAGGTCTTTTGTATACAGCAGTAATGGATGTTGGAGCTTCTCAAAGTGCAACACAGATTTAAATTTCATGCATTCAAGACCTAACACCAGACTTAACTTGCAGCTGTACCAGCAATGTATCAGGCATCATGACCTCCACCAGACTGCACATTAAAACTGCAGGAGCCGACATCAGGGGAAAAGATGCATGCAGAATTTCAAAATAAACACCTTACTTCTGCTCTCTCCTCTCGGTCCAAAACAAGATTATATATAAATATTGAATAAACGCTGAATAGAAATATTGAATAGAAAGAATAGAAAAAATTTCCAAGCTTGTGTGTTGAGCCATGGAGTTAAAATGTAGAGTCGCGTCTGACTGAATCTGAACAGTGATTGGTAATTACAGGCGTCCGTCATGTATTTCACCCCCAACCTGTCTGAAAACCCCGTCTGTTGTATGTTTTTTTTTGCCAAATTATGCCAAAAAACTACCAAACAGCGCCGCTTTAAACTGATTTAAAAGAAAAGAAAAGAAAAGAAAAAAGAAAGCATGTTAGCTTGCTTTCGCTGCTCAGTTTAAAGCATTGTTCCTAAATATATTTGAGGTTTATACACGTATATACAGTATATGTATGTGTAACCTAGACATCAGGGAGACTAAAGGACGTTCCAGTTTGATTTTCGTCATTGCAAGCAAAATAAGTGGATCAAATGCATCCACTGTAACAAAAAGCTGACCTTTATTCACAGCTTGGTTCAAACTTTCAGGTGTGAAAACAGCATTACAGAAAGCACTATAAGGTCACAAATTATACTGACACGAGCAGCTGCCTGTGGAATAAGATTCCCCACGTGAACCAGAGAATAACTGTGAGCATAAAAAAAAACAAAAACATGGAGGTTTATGTCATTTTTTCAGGTGTGGATTGCAATACAAACAGAAGTGCGTCTGTTCCATAAAACAGATGAATCGCAGACATCCATAAAAGCCTTATCCTTAGTTATAACAGAAAGACACGTCGCTGCTGAAGTCGGACACTGAATGGACTTGTACAGATGGTGCGATGTGATTTCTCCAGCCTGGGTTTTACAGTTTGCGCTTTTGTTCACTTGGTAAAGGTGGAGCTTGTTCATAATGCAGACGGAGCACATGGGATGTAGTAACATCTTTCTTGTTTTATGTTGTGTGCTGTCAAGACATTTTCTCTGGAGCAAGTTTTTCATAATTTGATTCCCTTCGCAATACAAGATGTCTTCATGAAGGTAGAAGAAACAAGCAACTTTACATGTTCTGTTGCCTCGGGCTGTATCCTTTGAATATATTAAGCTATATTCAAACACTCCACAATAAATGCCTGATTCTACAGTTATTAAACAACAAAATGTGCGTTCACAGAAGTCTTGCGATGTTTTTATTAACACCCCAGTAGAGTGAAGATAAAGAATTCAGACGCACAGATTCAAAACTGGTGAAAATGGTGAAAAAGGAGATCACACTGGTTCTTTTTTTCTCTCCAGATGTCAGATATTTAATGGAACATCCATCACCCGGTCATTTAGGCTCTGTTTGTGCTGCCGCTTTCTCACTTCTGTCAAGTGCTCTCTTCCTTTCATAACTCCCTGTCATATTGTAGATGGGCATGTTGGGGTTTCTTTCTGTCCAAAAAAAACAAGTTGCTCCTTTGAAGAACTTGACACTGCTTCATACTTCTTTCATCCTTGCCAGTGATCTGAAGCACGGCTCAGAGGATGTTGGGATTATTGGAATAATATATTCGGCTCTAATTGCTAAGATGTGGATATCAAATTTAAACTGTCAAGAGAAATCTCCAAAAGGGAAAGCTCTGGAGTGTCGATGCATCTATGTAACAATGTTTGAGTAAAAAGAAAAAAACACACACAAAAAAAAAACGACTAACGTATTTGAGCTGGTGTTATTTTTTTCTTTGCACTTTCTCCACTACATTTATCTGTCAACTTTAGTTTGCAGATTCCGAATATATGAAATGTAACCAATGAATAAATAATGATGCGTTATTATATGCAGCAGTATCTGAATTGGTTCAAATTAACCCCATATTTTACAGCTTCAACTTCCTGTAAAGTGATGTTATACATCAGGAGTATTCAATGAAAATTGCAAGAGCTCCCGTAAAACGACTCTCATCTCCAGCTGAGGTCCAAACAATTACATACGCACAAATACAGGTTCATGCGTTTTGCCAGATTAAAGCCATTAGTCAGTTAGAATTTTTACTGAACAACACATTAATGCTCTCAGCGAAGTAGCATGTTTTTGGCATGACATCGCTGATCCTTATAAAATATATCTGACTGTGAGCACTGCTCTCTTCTATCCCCCGGGGCTGCTTTGGCAAAGATACAGAATCATTCATAAATTCAATAAAAATATAAATAAAAAAAAACTGGCTGTGTGAGTTTATGAATAATTTTGTATCTTTACCAAAGCAATTTGGAGGAGAAGAGAGGCCTGTTCAAAATCAGATTCTGTACATGTAGAGAAGAGACAACACACAGTTTGTAATTTATTTTAAACCTAATGAGTTTGTGCTTCCAGTTCAGCCTAAAAGAGCACTTTATTTACGTCTTATTTTTAGACTGTGGAATGTATTTACAATCCAAATTTAGAGATTTGAGAACCTTCAGGGTTTTGTTTTGTTTTTTTTCTGCGTTACCATAATGGGGTAAAACATACAAGAAGCTTGCAAAATTTTGCTGATTAATTTTACTGATTAATTAATGTTACGTTGACGCAGATGTTTGTATTTGTACATCAGTCTTTTTGTTCATTTCATTTATGTTCTGCCGAAACTGCTGATATTCTCATAATCCTCCTGTTAATGAAGAATCTTCAGCTGTGAAGCTTATTTATACAGGTCTCAGTGCATAGTCGTCCCCTTCTAAGAGGCGGCGGTGACTTTCGTGATAACTCACACTGTGCTTTTTAATGGATATTTCCTATTTCTAATTCTGTTACAGTCAGCCGGAAACCGGCATGAGCGGTTAAAACATGTGTCCGTGGGTGAGATTCGGGGTTAATATGGTGGGAGGGAGTGGCATTTGCAAAGAAAGACAACGTCAAAATTTGACACTTCTGGGTCCTTTTAGCCTTCACTTTCACTTAATATATGTAACATAAATATGAAGGGGGTGTTTGAAATACTCCCTCCCACCATATTCCTCCTAAGTCACACACACAGACACGTTACAGTGTATATTTATTGATTTTTATGTTTGATTTTAGACACTAATGGCACTCGGTAGGTTTAGAAAAAAGATATCAGGGTTTGGTTTAAAACAGAAAAAAGTCCACAAAGACTCACAGTGTATTTATTAATATTTAAACCAGACCACCATTTTTTCCTATCCTAAAACACTTTTATTGTCTAAACCTCGACACTTTCATGAGTGAGGATTTGAATTCCGCTCTCTGACCTGGATTTTGTAAATCGGCCATTCCCAACCACTTCTGACGAGGGCAAAAAAGTCCCAGATCCATCAAAAACCAATTACATTCACATCATAAGTATTCGTGTTTTGCTGAAACATAAAGAGCAGTTGGGTTGATTTTACCGCAATCTAACACACACACGCCTTGTTCATATTGCTCATACCTTGTTCATTTTTTTTTTTTTAATTCTGCTTCTAAACTTTCTAAACATCGCACAAATATATATATTTAATTTCAGTAAAAATCTTTATGACTCATATGGCTTGAGTTGAAGTAGGCATGTGACCCTGAACAGAAGATGTGTCTCATTTCTCTATTTATCTCGATTTACCAAAATCAGAATCATGAATTTAAAAAATAAATAAATACATTTTATGTAAAACTAATAGATTTTCTACCTGTGTTTTTACAGCGTTCAAAACAAAGACGCATTTCATATTAAAAAAAACAAGTGAATAAACCTGTGATCTGTGAGAGATGAAAAACACCACTGCACTAAAGATGGATTGAATTGTTATTAATGGGGTTAGTAATGAGGTACAAAGAAAGTTTTTAGGATTCTTTTGACTTCTCACAACTTTTGGATGATTTAACATGCACCGTTCAAACTGACCCGGGAACATCAGTGATGTTACTTGGAAATGAGCATAACAAGGGGGTTAATTAAGACCAGCAGAAGTTGTTTCATAGTGACAGAATACTTTAAAATGTTTTCCTAGATTTTCAAAATTTAAAATGGGTCAATTTTACCGTGAACATAACGGGAGGGTTAACTGTCGGGGGATTTGTCGAGGACAGCCTTCATGTGTTTGTCCAACATAGACCCCTATATTTGACACGGGGCTTTGAGTTCATTTATTTTTCTATGTCCTAACCTCGGACTGCTGCTGCTACACTTTCAGAGTGTCTGTATGCTGTAAGCTATTATGCATAATGACCGTATAACTTTTAGGTACCTAGATAAGTAAGAGTATTCTATGGCTTTCTAAACCATATCCCCATTTTTACTTAATAAAAATATCAGATTATGTCTCTCGCTGCTGGAGGAATGCATGTAATGTATGTAATGAACGTATTCCTGCTGCTTTCTGTATTTAGTTATAATGTTCAACAGGAGAGACAATCTAGACCAATTGTAACTACAGTACAAACACTGTCTGACTTCTTTAAGACTGTGAAGCAGCTCCTATAAATATTTTTTTTTAAAAACAGTTTACTTCCAAAAAGATCTAGGGCTGGTCCACCTCTTTTTTATAGTTTTACTGTCCAGTGGTGTAAAGTAAAAATGTGAGAGTAGTTAAAGTGCTAAGCAGATAGAAGCAAGAGTCAGTATATTTACTGTTCCTGCATCAACACCACCGTGTTCTGGACCGGCTTTTGGCCCAATGCATTAAGAAATGTGTGAATTTAAAAGCGGTAAAAGGAAAACCACCGAACAGAAGGTATGGTTTCACAAAACCATGAAAGAAATATGGCAGAAATCCACTCATAGGTCATATGTCAACAGAGGCGGCGCACTTCATACTCAGTCTTATTCCAGTTCTTTGTCTGCGAGTAGCTCTTTCTGATTCCTCACTAACACTTTTAATTGAATGTCAGTCAAAATGAAGGGAGGTGTTCAGTAATGGTGTGATACAGTGGGGTGAAGTGGAAGTGGAGGTGGAGGTGGGGGAGGATGGGGAGTCAGGTTTTCATCAGTTTTCTAATCAGGGAGTGATTTACACTTGGGAGGCCAGGTGAAAGCAATTAACTTACCAGTCGGATAGAAAACCAAGTGTAGTCTGGCTTGAGAAACACTGCCTTAAGGCCTCTTACATGCTGTATGGTAACGGCGAACTTGCAGGCTTGTTGCATGTGTCAAGGTGTTCATAATGAATTCTGAAGCTCGTCAGATCGTGTGATGAATGCCAAACTCTTTGTGTATGACTATGGGTATTCTGATGGTGGTTGATTTGTAGACATGGGTTGTAACAGCCAAGTGATTATGTTTAGGCACCAAAATCACTTTAGCTAGGCTTAGTTTGCATTGTTTTCCCGTAGGAAGCTACTTTTGAATCATGTTTTGTCTTGGGTTCGTGTAGATGGAAAACAATAGATAAAAATCCTGAATTGTCAATAATACTGAAAAAATGTGTGACAAAAAAAATACATTGTATTAATTAATATTTAATGCAAACCACAGGATTTTTCTAACCGCAGCCAAAGAGCATTTTTCCCCTAAACCTAAATAACTACAGGAGTCAGGATGTGATCTAGTCTCTGGTGGCAAAGTTCTGGATTTTTGTATCTGCCATTCACCCCACCTGCCTCCTGCCCATTGAGGAAAGACGCAAAATTGCACATCCTTCAATGAGAAATTAGATTTCAACAACACTATAACAAAATCAAGGCACTGAATACATTACGCGAGCAGCATTACATTTATAACAAAATCTAATAGGATTTCCATTTTATTTATATAGGAACCACCTATAATGTGTTCACATAACAGCTATATTACCTTGTTTCTTGTTATCATTTTTAATTCTGTTGACTTAGTAAATCATTCTAGAAACACAACAAGAAATATAAGCACATACTGTAAGCATCAATCTGGGATAAAGCAAAATAGACCGTGTCAGAGCTGCCTTGATTTTCATTGGCTGTTGCCTTGACAACCACTTACTGTGCCAAGGACCTGGAACATTTTCCTCCAGTATTGTTTACCGTTTCCTCATTTTTACATCCTGGCTCATCAGAGATCTTAGGCTGTCCTGGAGACTCATCTCCACGCATGACACTTAGCAGAGGAGCCAAGCACTCTCAGAAGAAATTGGCCCCTTTTCTTACTGGGATGCTGATTGGTGATATGAGTGTGCGCTCCATCTCTAGTGCCTCAATCATTTCACTTCTGGGCTTGTATGCAAGCACAAAATCACCTCCCAATGCCATTCTGTGGAGTTCATCTGACATGGTGAACTGGTGTAATAACCAAGGGTAAGAGCTCGTCATCTAGGTGTTTTGATGAAGATCTCAGCTTTAGACATCAGGTTTAAGGGCTCCATTTTCACCGGTGCATCTGGAAAACAGCATTTCATATTCTCTTTGAGAGGGGGAGAGAGAAATTTATTTATTTTTGAGTGTGTGCTTCATTTTTATGGTGCAGTTCAAAAGGGTTTGAGGTTTCTCTGGCCAAGGGATTATAGACCTAAATGTTAAATATGCCACAGTAGTAGGTGAGTAATATATACTGCACTGTATACAATATAATACACACACACACCTACATATACGTATATATATATATATATATATATATATACATACATATAAGTCTACAGTCACAAACTGTTTCTACAATTTTCTGTTCAATTATGAAAGCTGGTCCAC
Source organism: Coranthus polyacanthus (assembly GCA_037367275.1). Classification (NCBI taxonomy): domain Eukaryota; kingdom Metazoa; phylum Chordata; class Actinopteri; order Kurtiformes; family Apogonidae; genus Coranthus; species Coranthus polyacanthus. The sequence continues at coordinate 8,078,939 of JAPQRN010000016.1, forward strand.
TAAGTAGTCTGCACAAATGGAAGTACGAAATGTGTAGATATCCACAAGAAAGAAGTATTGAAGGACTTGTTGGAGCCTTGAATGAAAAACTACTTCCCATATTCACAGCCAGAAGGTCTTTCTAAATGGAATGATTCCAGTTATTACATTAACAAACACCTCAAGATCTGACTAAAGTGGTCAAGGCTGGCTATCATCCTGCAAACATATAGCTACATACAGTTGTGCTTATAAGTTTACATAACCTGGCAGAATTTATGATTTCTTGGCCATTTTTCAGAGAATATGAATGATAACACAAAAACTTTTCTTTCACTCATGGTTAGTGGTTGGGTGAAGCCATTTATTATCAAACAACCGTGTTTACTCTTTTTAAATCATAATGACAACAGAAACTACCAAAATGACCCTGATCAAAAGGTTACATACCCCAGTTCTTAATACCGTGTATTGCCCCCTTTAACATCAATGACAGCTTGGAGTCTTTTGTAGTAGTTGTGGATGAGGCTCTTTATTTTCTCAGATGGTAAAGCTGCCCATTTTTCTTGGCAAAAAAGCCTCCAGTTCCTGTAAATTCTTGGGCTGTCTTGCACGAACTGCACGATTGAGATCTCCCCAGAGTGGCTCAATGATATTGAGGTCAGGAGACTGAGATGGCCACTCCAGAACCTTCACTTTATTCCGCTGTAGCCAATGACAGGTCGCCTTGGCCTTGTGCAGCTTCCGGGCTGGCGAGTGCAAAATTTCCGCCAGTATTTTCTGATAACATGCTGCATTCAAATTGCCATCAATCTTGACCAAGTTACCTGTGCCTCTGTAGCTCTCACATCCCCAAAACATCATCGATCCACCTCCGTGTTTCACAGTAGGAATGGTGTACCTTTCATCATAGGCCTTGTTGACTCCTCTCCAAATGTAACGTTTATGGTTGTAGCCAAAAAGTTCAATTTTGGTCTCATCACTCCAAATGACTTTGTTCCAGAAGTTTTGAGGCTTGTCTCTGTGCTGTTTGGTGTATTGTAAGCGGGATACTTTGTGGCATTTGCGTAGAAATGGCTTTCTTCTGGCGACTCAACCATGCAGCCCATTTTACTTCAAGTGCCTCCTTATTGTGCATCTTGAAACAGCCACACCACATTTTACAGAGTCCTGTATTTCAGCTGAAGTTATTTGTGGGTTTTTCTTTGCATCCCGATCTATTTTCCTGGCAGTTGCGGCTGAAATTTTTGTTGGTCTACCTGACCGTGGATTGGTTTCAACAGAATCCCTCATTTTCCACTTCTTAATTAGAGTTTAAACACTGCTGATTGGCATGCTCAATTCCTTGGATACCTTTTTATATCCCTTTCCTGTTTTATACAGTTCAATTACCTTTTCCCGCAGATCGTTTGACAGTTCTTTTGCTTTCCCCATGACTCAGAATCCAGAAACCTCAGTGCAGCACTGGATGAAAGATGCAAGGGTCAGTCAGGAGCCCAGAAACTTACTGACCTTTTATACCTTCACACTGATTACAAGCAGATCACAGGTGAAGATGGTTACCTTTAGTAGCCATTCAAACCTGTTTGTGTCAACTTGTGTGCATGTTATCAGGTCAAAATCAATCATGTAAACTTATGAGCACAACTGCATACCGGAGATCTTCCTCATCATCCAAAGAAGTACATATTTCTGAACAGAGGTCATGAGTAACCACGTACAAATACTTACCAGTACTGTGCTTTCATAGATTTTCCAGGTATCCGTACTTTGTTTGAGTATTTACTTTTCTGACAACTTTTTACTTTTACTCCCTACATTTGACACAAATATCTGTACTCTCTACCCCTCACAAAACAGGCTCGTTACGTTGTTTTTAATGGATTTGAGGGGTTCGATTCTTGTTTTATGCTGCATCATAGCGTGCTTCCTAACATCAAAAGCAATTTCAACCTGCGGGGATGCGACAGTAACACATAGAAAAGATGAGCCCTTGGTGTACAGAGCAGTGCATATCATGCAGGACAGACATATCAACATAAAAGACGTAACAGGCGAGAGGGTGACTTGAACATGGAGAAAAGGTGTCATCTATTTAATGACATGTCAGAGGCCGTCACAACTAATACCAACATGGATGACGTGAGGTTCAGTAGCTTTGCACAGAGACAGCTGATAGAAATAAAGAAACACGTTTTACTTTTTCTCCTTTTGTACATGTAAAAACTGTGTTTTTTGTACTTTTACTGGGGTAAAAAAGTTGAATTTGTACTTCTACTTCTCTACTGTTTTTAGGCAAGTATCTGTGTTTCTACTTATGTGAAGAATGCGTGTACTTTTGCTCTGTTTCTGAACAATCCCTCACTCCAGTCATATATGACAGGCACACAGGAAAGACACACTTTTCCAAAAGTAGCTTTTCATTTAGCAGTGTGACACATTAATCAACCACTGATGTTTTGAATATTCATTTCTCCTAAACGTTTTTAAAATAGGTTCTGATGATTGCCTGTTAATAAGCTCTCACTTGTTACAGGTTCTCAGGGTGTACCAACATTCAAAGCAAATTGTCAGATAATGAAACTAACTGAGTAGGAGTGAAAGAACTTGACAATGCCTCAGTTTTGTCGACATGTGAATATGATCCAGCGGATTTTGACCTTTGGTGTTTTTCGCAATGTGACATTGCGAATGGTGACACACGTCTATGCACAATAACGATTCCTTTCCACAGTGTCACGAATAGCTCAGACCTGGCAGAAGGCTGAACGACACACATTAGTTTATAACAGACGCAGCGCATGCACCCTTCCCTCCGGGATAACTTTATTTTACAGAACCGGTCTTCCACTTTTGTGTTTACAAACACTCAAGTTTCTTGATGTTTGTGCATCTTGCTCGCATTGTTCTCTTGTTTCACATCTTTGTCCTTTGTTTATGTTGCTTCTTTAAACCTCTCTATCTCTCTGTTTCCAGTGTTCAAGAATAGTCCCCCTATATGTGGCTTCCAAGTTTAGCTCTGCCAGGCTCATTTGAAAGTCAAATATTCGCTTTCACTTTTACCACCACACTTCAAGCACGGCACGGTGGCTGAAAACACTTAATCAAGCCTCTGCCACAGTGCAGCAATCAGAGATAACGGGGCAGGAATATGGGTCATCCCGTGCTCTGCGCTGAGCTTAGCTAGTGCCACCAGATGCACGCTAATGAGAGGGACCACACCTTCACTATTGAAGGATGACGTTTCTGTAAAGCATCTTGACTGGTGTTATCAAGAAGACATTATGAAAGGCATGGTATAACAAGTGATGGTATTCCTTATTCATGGCATATCCTCACAGAAGTAGATAAACATTAAAAGTGCCTTGTATTTTACATTATGTTATGCAAATTAGAAAACCCAGCCTGTATCAATAAAGACATAACTATAAAAAGATTTTACTGCCCCAGACAGTTAGGGTCATGCTAATTTACACTTCCACTTCCAGAAAAAGTTCAAGGACAGAACAGAGACAATATTCAGAAAATAAAAATAAAAGTCTAGCTGAATTTTTCTATTTATTTCTATATTTAATGATGTATTTAGGGCAGATATATAAACTATAGGCACAGCATGTGCAGTTTTTCATCTAATACATTTGATGCAGATTAGTATAGCAAACCATTTACATAGGATGCAGAAATAGCAATGTCAGCATTCATTTAAAGCTCTGTTTCTGGACATCTGATAAATGCAAGCTAAACATTGATTGATTTCAGTCCCAAATTGTCTTCACTAAAGGTAGAAGATGATGGTACAAACACTTAAATCAGTTTCCCCCCAATCACTTTAAAAACCTACTTCCACAAACTTTTACTTTATTTCCAAAGTAAAAAGCTCACCAGAGGCAGATCATTTTTCCCATAAAACTAGCAAACGTTTGCATACTGGGTGACCTCCTGCACAACACATAACTGTAATACACTCTTAAATACAAATATATACATACATACAATACAAAGGAGAGAGGCGCAACCTGAAAACACTTGCTAAAATCACTCCCAACCTGATAAATGAGTCTCATGCATCACGTATGAAAACAGATGCAAAGGCCTCAGTAAATCGGACTCTTAGTCTGTTGCTAATTTGCACTGGTAGTTTGTAATGAAGTTTTAGATTTAAAAAAAGCTTGGTCGAGCAAAGAGAGTGAACCACAACAGTAATTTTAATAATTTCATCAGGCTTATTTAGACAAAAATCTCAAAGTTTGATGCATGCAGTGATGTTGGTAGCGTGTCCATTGACAGAACAGTAAGTGCAATGCAAAGTCTTTAAATAATTCATAACAGAAATTATTTTAACAGCAATGTTCATGCTGTTCTGGCTCCCTTTGCTGATGTAAACAAACCTTTGCTAGTGATTTCAGAAATTGATTTTGCAAGGTTTAAGGCAAGGATGTTTATACAGCACCTTCATGGACGAAGGCGATTCAAAATGATTTACAACATGCCTTAAAATAGGACTTACAGCCAAGGACAATACAACACAAATTAAAAAAATAAAGTAAAATCAAAGACGTAGAAAAAAAACTAAATGAATTAAATATAAATCAAGTGCAAGGTTTATAATTAAGGTGGGTGCAACGTTTCAAAGACACGGGAATAGAAAAAACTTTTGACCTTTGTATGAAGACAGTTAAAGTTGGGATTGGATTGTTTTGGAAAAAAAAAAAACTCATGGAGTGCACTTTTAGTTGCTAGAAGGGGCCTGTAGAACAATGGACTCCAGTACAAAGGGCCACCTCCTAATGCATCTGAATATGTCGCTGCGATGTTTCCTTTGAGGGCTGTTCAAGGAGCAGTGGTTCTCTCCATGTGCCGTTCCATGCTTGTTAAACACTGTAGGATATCCATTAGCGTGTGCAGGCCTATAGAGATGCTTTGGATCTGAATTCAAGGTCTAGGAGAACAAAACTATCTGCTTCAGGAAGGGGCGGTGGTTGCTGTCCCCTGCTTCGCCTTTGAGGGCATGTGCCAAGGGGCCTGCTGTGCTCTGATGGAAGCAGACAAGTATAATGGACAAAAAGCATTTTATACCACCACTTGCGTAGAGAATGGGAAAGCCTTGATGTGTGTCATCTTTGACAGTGGTTGGATTTTCTATTTTCTTACCACTTGATATTTTCCATCAATCACACTCTAATCCAAACTCTGACTGCAACAGAAAATAAAGAATTTCACACGAGGTTTTTATTTAAAAGGGCAATACAAACTCAAAATGTCAGTAATGACAAATAGGTCTGAAAGTGAGGTGAAGGTATGAAAAGTGAGAAGAACTTAAAAATCTATCTGCAATTGTACAGTCCATGTCTGTGTTAGGGTTTAACAACAAAAAAAATGGCATTGGTGGAGGATGGAGGTAGAAAACAGGAGGAGAGGGGAAAATTGGATTACCAGGAGCCGTGAATTCAGTGCAGCGTCAAGGTAAGGATCTAAAGGGATCAGAATTCATTTTCAGGTGTTTACACAAAGTTCAAATATATTTTTGCTGTTTCAGATGTCCTTTGGATGACTTGCGACTCCCATCCAAGCCAGTAGGTGGGTGCCTTTTTCACAAAGACACAAAGGATTTGGGATTTTGGTCCTGTGAAGATATGTGGAATAATTATGTGCCAAATATTAGGTGTGTTTGATGGAAGTTTTGCATTCTCCTCCTTGATCAAGACTGTCCACCAGTACAAAATGTGTTCATAGTTAGTTTGTAAAAATACAACCCATAATCATGTTTTGACATTTGAATGCCAAGACAGAGGAAGACAGATGGGAAGGGAGGAAGGAAGGAAGGATGGATGGATGGATGGATGGATGGATGGATGGATGGATGGATGGATGGATGGATGGATGGATGGATGGATG
>JAPQRN010000016.1:8125841-8137235 GCA_037367275.1 Coranthus polyacanthus
GATCGGCTCCAGCCCCCCCGCGACCCTCCAGTGGAGGATTAAGCGGTTACAGATAATGACTGACTGACTGACTGTACTAAATGTGAACCTGGATGTCTAGACGCGTTGTAATCATCAAATGCAGTTTGTTTGGAACAACAAATCTGATCAATTTGTCATCAAACACTTTAAAAGACAGATGTAACTTCATCCAAATGATTCACGTGACCCAAAAATACACTTCTTATCGTATTGATGCGGTGTAGTTCCATCACCTCTCTCACTGCAGTCACTGACACACAAACGTGTCATTTTTACAGTCCATCACAGCTTGTAGGTTAAGCATGATTTTTAAAATGTACTCTGTTTCAATTTCTCCCACGTAACAGTCGCATACTTTTCACCCAATACACTGCGGACTGAAAAAAAACAAAAACACAGGGCCGTTGCTGAAGTTATCACTAAGCGCATGACAGCAGCTCAGTTAGGCTGGCTCCCTTTACCCGCTGATGTGCAGTGGGCCTCAAGGTTAGCAACAAAAACTGTTTAGCTCCAGAGATCTAAAATGGAGAGCTCCTTGTGCCGCTGCGGAGTGATAACATTCAGGCTCTGCTGAGGATGTCGCCACTGTGAAGAAGCTGTAATTTAGAGAGGGGTTGAAAAAGCTTATCTTCCTAAGCCCCTGAGCAAAATAAAGAAATAGTGGGAAAAAAAAAAAACACAAGGCAGTGGCAATGAATCACAGTTGGCAAACGGGGCTGAAGAAAACACTGTGTGGTGAATGTTCTGTGGTCAAAAAGTGAGTAGGCTCACTTATTATTCATGGAATTTGATGTTAAGACAGTGAGAGTCACCCAAGCTGGGTCCAAAAGGTCAATTGCCACTACAGAGACGTGTCTTTATTCTGCTGAAGCAGGGACTACCTCAGAGTTGTCGCAGTGGGAAATGAAAAAAGTAGACAAGAAATGACTGCCTTGCTAAGACAAAGCTGTTGAATTCACTGGATGGTGAAAACCCTGTCTGTGTTGATTTTATCCTTTTCCAAAATCACCCTAAGCCCTAGTTAACATATGCATTGCCTTGTCTTTGAGCACTTTAAGACTATAGATTTATGAGGTCCTTTGACTGTAATTCTCTAGAGATATTAGCATTTTTTTTGGTGGAGAATTGCTACAACAACCAACAAAACTCACTTGGGCTCAACTTAAAGTGCTCATTATAATTGGCTCTCAAGATTTCAGTTTCAGAGTTGTACATGCTCTGTTATAAATTGCAGTCATTAAGACGAAAATGTCCCAGTTCTGCTTTAAAGTTGAAGTTCCCCCTCAGCAGCGTCTTTGATAAATTGATAGCAGGTCTTTTAATCTCACTGTGCTCCTTTTGGGTCCTCCCCGATGATTGCTCTGTTGATGGGTTCTTTGCAAAGCACTGTCCTTGTCGCACAGCACTGAGTTTACATCTCTTTGTCAGCATGAGCCTACAGTGTGCACACTCAGTTCCCTCAGTGCTACTTTTGAACATAAACTTTTCTTTTACTTGTTTATTAGGCATTTAGTTTGAGAGAGAGAAGCAGCAGAGGATTAGGGAGTGAGATGTTTTTCACTAAATAACTCTCTGTTGTTGTTCAGCACACATATGCACATACATCTAAGGCATTTGACAGCTGAATGTACTTGGATTTAATTATAAACTCCTGTCTTGTCCTTGACAAAGTTTACATGCCATGTACAACTGTAGAATGCAATTTTCTTCTATTTGTGAGCCCGGACTTGCCAAAAACTCTGTATTTCCTGATGCTGGGATGGTTAAAAGCCACACGAGTCCTTGTTCATAAACCCACCCCTTTAGCCTGCAGTTAAATATAACGACAAATATCGAATAAACCCGCATAACATTCATGGTCCACTGAGAGTGGATCATTTTTTTCTTTTTTTTCCGAAAGTAAAAGCTCACAATGACTCCTGACTTCTATACTAACACTATGAGGTTGACAGTTTTTGTTTTGAAATATCTCAGCATCTATTGGATGAATGGCCATCACATTTTCCATAAAGAAGCCTTCATGGGCCCAAAGGGATAATTTAATCTAATAATACTTTGGTGATGACTATTACGATATTAATGGTGGTAATGACAGACCATCTGCTCGTGCCGACATTGCAGAAAAATGCACTACATATGTTTCTTCCCGTTTTGACACTTAATGAATTCCTTTAAGTCATCAAGGACTATGACAATGACAGCACTGGTTCTGGAAAATGAATGTAGTGACTGCATAAAAACTAAACTTAGATTTCAACTTTCCTCCATCTTTTAATTTGTTCCAGTAGAATGAGCATTGCACCCTCCCAGACTCACGAGCATGGCTGTCAATTCAAAGTCTTGTTTTACATTAATTGACGTACTAATGTGAATATAACAAACAGCTTGATGAAGTTTAGGCAAAATGAGCCATGAGCTCAAAAAACAACAGTGTACATGTATTATTAAGCAGGTGCTAAGACTGAAAACAACAGGATTTTAGTAAATCTGAACGCAGCTTTTGTTTGACTAATTGCTCTGCAGTTGCATACACATTCTAACCAAACAAATGTACAAGGAATCTACTCACAACAAATTAATTGCCACACAGTGAATCTTTGGTTCTCAGGACCCTAAAGCTTCTTGGACCCGTGTTCATTTTTCTGCTTCAGCTGGTTGGTAAAAGTACGTTTTGGTTGTGGTCAGGGTCATAACTGTGATTTCAATAAGTCAAAAGCGCTCTTTATATGCTCAGATAAAATGCAGATCATAGATTTATCTGCTAATGATATGGATTTATCACTTAAACGGTAGAATATATTCTGCTCAGCTCTATCACTAATCATTTAACCATACAGAGGTGTCTTGAAAACTCACCCACCCCCGCTCCAGAGAACACATCACACATCACGCCCATCCTCCAACACCTTCACTGGCTGCCAATACAGCATCGAATCCACTTCAAGATCCAAGCACTTCAAAAAAAAAAAAAAAAAAAATGCCATAACCTCTCAACTCTGTACTTGTATTATGCATTGCATTTGTTTTGTTTTCTTGTTTGATTTTTCTTGTGTTTGTTATGTAAAGCGTCTTTGACTATCTAGAAAAGCGCTATAATATAAATCTTACCTATTATTATTATTATTTTTAAAACACACAGATCCAGTGAAGTCCATATTGTCGCTGTGCTTTTATAGTATTTTTTTGGCGTCTCTTCCTTTAACTGTGACTAAGATGTGCGGCACTCCAGTGTGCCGCACTGCATGGCTTGTGTTGCACATGATTACGTGAAGTAGTGTAATTTAGCTGTAATTAGTTATAATAAGCTACTGGCAAGCATATCCCGTGATGTAGGGAAAACTGCCAAAAATAGGCAAATTAGGTGAGAGCTAAAAATATAGTGCCGTGTGCCTCTGATGATCATTTTGTGCATCTGTAAATTCCAAAACAAAACAGCACGTTGCGCAGGCACTGTAAAAAAATTACCTCTCAGCAAAAATCATTCATTGTGTTTGATGGCGCTGAGTGTGTGCCCACTGTATGCCCTCTAATCCCATCTGATGAACTGGTGGTTGTGATCTGTCTCTGCCAGCATGCAGATGAACTATGAATTGTTGTGAATTGAGATGTGGAGTTTTTCTCCCAAAAGACAATCTGTGCCAGAAAAAAAAACACATAATCTTTTAGTATTATGTTTTCCCTTTAGCTGGTGAAGCTAACACAGAAAAAAGCCACAGAGCCTCAGGCACTGAGCCCATATAATCCCACAGCAGGCTATCCTTTCGATGTCAACAGTCGCAACAAAGACTCAATTTGTTGTTCGTATGAAGTGGGTGTTGAATAGAGGCACGAGGAGACAGACAAGGCTTCTCACCCACACTGATGAAAAAGATAATGAAAACAAATTGTTTTGACAAAAAAGTCACCTCATAAATATTTAACAGTTGAGCGGTCTGAGTTATTACCACTGTTTAAACTACTGACATGTTGTGACCACAAGATTCAATATCTGTTATCAGATGCCTGCTGTTATGTTTCAACATCTAAGTGCTCATCATTGCAGTGTTTTATGTCTCTTAAAGGTCATGTCTCAGTTAGAGCAGACAGAAAAGTGACTGCTTTTTGTTTTACTGCTGCTCTTGCAAAGGCCAAGTTTTGTCAGAACTACATTATGGCCTCGGAGATCTACAGACATTGTCTTCAGATTGCTTTTAATCATTAAACCCACAGAACTTGCCCAAATTTTCTGATATCATTTTTGCTGGGTAACTAGTGAGCCCTTCCTTATCATGACTGTGGAAGTCAAGGGAACATCCAGGAAATGTTCTACTACCAGAAGCTTTTTATGCTTCATGCACCAATGAGCAACTTTCATGCATTTGAATGGGTGCCATGTTTGAGGTCTGGCGTTATTAATACATCTATGGAATCAGCTACCGTGCAAGTCAGTTGTGAATATCAGTTGACTATCTATGGTATGAGTTGGCTTACTGTTGCCTGTTGGCTTATTGCTTTGCCTGAAGTCATGCTGTTTGAGTTCATATTAATCAACTATTTCGACTTCCAGTCTGTCTGAGACAAAAACATTGGTATTGTGGTTTATCATGTTTTTTATTGTTACCTATATATCCTAAAAGTGATGAATGAGATTCATTGTCCCTGAATCATCGAATAGACAGGAAGTGAAGTTAGTGCAGTGCACTGGAAATACATGAAGTAAACATAAACAGGTTTAGGAACCTTACCATGGTTATCTTCACAGTGTATTGTCCCTGTGTGAGTGTGTGTATATGTTTGTATGTCTCAGTATGTAGGAGCTGGAAAAAATAGATTTGAGGTATGTTTTTTCTACACCTGCCTCCCTTCGGGTTTGGGTTGCTTAGTGTTACTCCAACAACCAGACGTGGAAACTGCATAAACCAGTGATTCATATTAAAATATTTTAGTGTGAATCATAAGCCTACATCTTAAGGACACCAATGTTTAGTTGTAGTCTGCTGTAAGTGTCTTTGTGATAATAGCTTCTGATAGTTGGTATCTATATCTGTTAAAAAAATACCATGATTCTTTCGCTGTGATATTTTAAAAAGTAGCTTGCACTGTATAGGATTGAGCGTTTCCCTGAGAAACAACTGTGAACATACCAGTAGATAATCAGTGAACTGTGCCCCGCCGGACTCGAGCTGAGCGTCGCTTTGTCCAAATGATTCAGCCTCACTGAAAGGCAAATTATTCCAGAAACTGTCGCTCCATTCTTCTGCTTGAGTAAATTGCTTCTCCTCTTGCTAGCAACAATAGCTGTCTAATTGACAGAGACTCGTCACACTGGCAAACAAAAAAAGAAAAAAAAAAAAAGTGTTAGTCAGTGCTCCTGTCTCATCTGTCATGCAGCTCATTTTAAGGAGACAATTTTTTCCCCTGCATGCTCTTTTCTGCAGGCATTGCATGTGGTGCAGACCTGTGATGTCTTCTAGTCTTTGCATTAAGGCACCACCTGATCTTAGTTAAGCACCAATTAGTCTTTCATACACCAGCCTGGCCTTCCATGCATCAGTTGTAAATGTGTGTACACGATTCAGGAGAAGAAAAACAAAAGACTGATACGGGTAATCAATTAAAGTTCCCGCTCATTTTTTTGTTTTTTAAACGCTCTACAAAATTATTACTGATTTTAATGAGAAGGTGGAAGGAACAAATAATCCTGTCACCTGAAGCAGATATTCTTCTCAAACAGCTGTGCAGCAACAAATACCCAGACCTTAAAGGGACCTCCAGCTCAGGCTTTGAGACAATACATTTCCAGTGCTTGACATCACTTAGAAAAGCAGTGGTTGACTGATCTCTTTGGTTAAAAGTCAGTTGCACCTCCTGCTCATTTGGTGTTTTGCTGCACATATAACCGTTGCGGTGTGCTGACACCTTGGAGCACACTTCACCGCAACAAGGTGAAATCACAGCTTGGAGGTCAGCAAAGACACAGCCTCCAGCGGCTGTTAGGTTACTCTAGCTGGAGGTGTGGAGTTTAAAAGATGTCGGTGTTTATCAGGCATGCTAATAAAAGATGCTGATGTGTTGCATGACTGATTTTGTTGCTGATTTATTGTTGCTAAAAATGTAGATATCCCTGCATTTAGCTTTGCTATTTTTTTATAATAAGGCTGCTTAAATCAGCCTGTGAATCGTAGTAGAACGACTGGAATTTTCCTCTCTGAAATGCAAAATGATAGTAAAACAAGTATTTCCAGTACACATTCCCCAAATTCTACAGCACTGAAGTACTTAATTTCCTGTACTGCTTGTGTCATACATTCAGTAACAGTCTGACTGCTGGGTAAAATTATGGGCACTTTAGAGAAATGTTTCAATGTGGCAATAAAGAGCATTTCTCAAAGAGCAGTGTTTTTCAGAAGCTACGACACACCCATAAATCCAAATGGTACGCTAAGTGATGATCAGAGCCACAGAAAACCCAAACAGCACTGCGGATGACAGTGACATGGTTGAAGATTGCTAGCTTTAAAGCTGTAGACCTACTTTCATGGTTACGGCAGTGACAGCCTTAGCTGGCTACCGCTTCATCCTTCGCGTCTGGGCCTTGACAAGATTGCAAAGAGAGCTGTTACTGACTAATAAACATTACAGAGTGCCAGTATTGCCCAGACCAGGCCAGAAAAAAACACAGCATCTTTGTGCCCAGGCCTGAATTGATAGCTGTGGTAGTTTGGCTTCAGACAAGGCTGATGTTCAGCTATCTCTATGGTCCCTTTCTTTCGGTGACTTTCCCCTAGTGGCTGCTCTGAGACCCTTTAACGTGCCTAATACCCCTGGCATTTATAAATGGCTAGAATGACCTTTCAGTGTTTCATAATGTTTATTCAGTACAGTGTTGCAGAAAATGTATGTTGCAGGAGAAAAAAGCTGAAAGGCAATCTAAAGGTTACAGATATGATCAAAAAAGCACTATGGGAGTTGTAGTTCACACTCTTGGGGTATTATTACAGCTCTCAAAGGGGCAAAAATATTTAACATTAAACAAAGTAATACTACCTCACCACTTGATGTGAGAGTGTATTATTACTTAATACTTAACATAGCAAGAGTCATGAGATGCAACATTATTAGAGAAGGTATATTGCCTCTCAATTACACTTGAGTGTTTGTGTAAACATTGTCTCATATGTTGGTGATATGCGGCTGCTAAAATGCTAAAATAGTCCCCCCCCCTCAAATTCAAGTGAACAAGTCCAGTGTCAGTAGTGAAACAAAGGGACGCCACAGATCTCCTGCTGCATCAAATGAGGAGTCAGATTATGATTAGAAGTCAAATGAGTTTTCACAGGAGCAGAGTGAACTCAATTACCTGCATTAATGGAACTTACTAGTGATGATGGAAATGAAAAGGAGACGGATTAAAGTTGGCTTTTTGGCGAGCGCACAGCAAATTATTTCTTTCATGGGTAACACCTAAAGTGAGGATAATGTCCTGCTTGGATAAATGGGAAGAGGTGGAAAACACATTTGAATTGTTTTTTTTTTAAACTTTTTAAAATTATTTTTTATAAGTACAGGAAGCTAATGTTTCTGTCAGTGGACAAACAAAAAGGGAAGCAAAATGTTTCATTTTATGAGCTTTTATGTGTTTTCTGCAAAGACTGCATTCTATTGAACAATAAAATGTCTGACACTTGTCTGGTGTCTGTGAAGAAATAGATAAAGAAAGATGGAAACAGCGCAAGGTCGAATCTCTGAACGGCACGATGGAAAGTATGCGTATTACTGGTAAGACCCAATCAGGCAAAACATGTGCGTGTCTGCACCATCATCAGAGTCAGCATCGTTTTTTTCCCAAGACGGGGTACCGGAGTATGGGGTGGATGCTAGGTGTAAATGTATAGCAAAAATATATTAGTGTGGATGTAGCCTAAAACACTATCATATATTTACTCCATGCAACAAAACAGTAGTTGTGATCTCACCAGCCAAGTTGGACAGCTGCCACACTGCAAGTGCCACAGTGCAGTGACTCCAGTCTCTGATGGACTGCACTGTTTCTACTGTTTATCGCGTCCATTAGGCATTGTTACTTCACATTAATTAGAAGTGTCAAAAAAAGAAAAAAAACCGAAGAGGCTCATAGTGAAGGTGATGGGTACACAGACTGAGACTCACAAGTGTGGCTGATGTGCCTCACCGACGAAAACAATCAGCCTGGCACCTGCATATGGTTACATGGTAACATCATCAACATCCTGTTTTAATGTTGGCGGGAAATTGCCGCAGCCCCCAAACCCCAAAGTGAACACAGTGAAGGTAGTAATAAACAATGTAAAGCAACACTGACTCTCTGAGGCTTAGTATTGAGTGCTGTAATGTAACTCTTTCATGTAGTGGACCTGAAATCTACAATGCAGTCCTCATTTTGGACCTCAGATTCATCATGGTTTTCGCGGGAATTTGATGTCGACAGTGATTGCATCTCTTAATTCCGACGGACTCAACGTGGCTCCCAGCCGGAGCTGGAGATGCTGGGAATGCTAAGATGTGATTAGCCTCTACCAAAAAGAAACTCCAAAGTTGTGGGACTCGCATATTATATACATCTGACTGTTATCCACTGTTAAACCTATGTTCAGAGAATTGAAAGGTGTGTGAACCTGTCCCTGTGAGAATAACACTTCTGGACATTGTGCGCTTTCAAAAAGAGCTAATGTGAAGCTAGAAATCATGTAAATACAACCAAAGACTGGAAGCTTATTAAACTCAAATTCTATTATTTACTCTTCTAATATTCATACTGAATATGTGATGTGTGCAGCTGTTAAAAGAAACATCCAGGTGTGCCCATCAATCTCTTTTAAATTAGTAAAGCAAAGTTTCTCAGTAAGTGACGCACAAACACATTTCCATTAAAGGTGGTTCATTAAAGTACAAAGAAAAGATTTTCATTGTTTTCACGGAGTTAATTGTATTTTGTAAATACACACAAATTAAAATGTTGATGCCTACAACATACTCAAAAAAGGGTTTGGGCAGAAGTTTATCACTGTTACATTGTCTTTCCTTTTTATTACACATTTTAATACTTCAGGAACCGGGGATACTAATTGTTGCACTATTGCAGGTGTCATTATTGCACATTCTTGTTATATTCTTGATACAAGACTTAAGCCGCTCAAGAGTTTTCTTCCACTTTCACTGGCAGTGTATGAGAATTGTTTTTATTTTTGTCCTTGCGTGACTGGATTGTTTTCGGTGGGTTGCCAAGTTGCCTTAAGTGAGAGACAGGGACTGTTTTTTTTTTTAAGCACCAGCCACCGTTGCCTTTACACACAGAGATTTCCCTAGACTCCCTGAATCTTTTCACACTATTATGTGATGTAGATGTACTAAATTCTTTGCAGTTTTGCTTTGACAAATATTCTTTTTGAACTGATTGACAATTTCACCATAAAGTTTGGCACCAAGTGTTGAGTCACGACCCGTCCTCGATTGTGAAGACTAAGCCTTTGGTGGAAGCTCCTTTTATGTCCAGTCATGATCCTGACCTGTTACCAGTAAACCCCGCTTATTGCGGAATGGAGCAATGTTATTTCAATATTCTATAATCTTGTCTGTCTTATTTTGTCTTTGCCCCAACTTTTTTGGAGTTTGTTGCAGACATCAAAATCTAAATTTTGATGACAAAATACAACTAAGTTGGCCAATGAAAACACTGAACATCTTTTCTTTGTACTTTTGGCCAGTTAAATAAAAATTTAAGAGAATTAACGAATCATAGATTTAATTTTTTTATTGAATTTTAGAAAATACCACAACTTTTCTGGAAATGGGGTTTGTACGATCCTTAAGCGACATTTTCAATTAACTCACCCACCACTGAAAACTTATGCAAGCACGCCATCCATACCAACAGCTTGCATTCCAAGTAATCTCCGGCACTTGATTAACAGTTAAGGTAAACACAGAGCTGACTCTTTAAATGTCAGTCAGCTTGGCCTCACTGCCTGTGTGTGAGCGCTGTGTAGAGCAGCATGCCCACTCAGAAGGGAGAACATTGATTTTTTCCCTTGGATAACAAGCCGTGACCGACTTGGGTGCTTGCCTGAGTTCGATTGCTTCCTTTCTCTGCTGGTTGTCTATACAGATCTCAGGCTTACGCATCAAAAATTCTAAACTTCCTCACGCAGCTGTGAACGTTTTCAGCGAGGGCCGCTCAAACATCCTTTGACTGGCACCGTTCACTACAGGTCTTCAGACAGACTGATTAATAACAAAGTGTCTAAGGACAAAGCAGATCTTCAATCAGCCTGGACGAGTAAAAATTGGGCGCCAAATTTCAGCTGCAATCAGTGGGAGATCTGATTGATTACATACAGACTAACCAAACTGTGTTTTTCAAATTTTTTGATGGTTACACATTTATAATGGCAGTGACAGTTGGGAATACCCTTCAATACAAAATTTTAAAAGAAAAATACCAGCACAGTGTGACATGCTGTTATAGCTGGAGGGTTGCCATTTATCTGATTTTCTCAGGAATTGAAACCTCAAACTAACACGACCTATTTTATATCTTCTATTTTATATATAACGTATATTAGAGCAAAAATGCACAATTTCATGTAATTTGGAGAGGAATTACCTCAGAAATGCCCTATTTTTTTTTTTTTCCATCAGCATTTTCTATATGAAGTGGGACCACACTCACAGAAACGCAATGAAACAAATGTACACATTTCAAATATATATATATAATATTTTAATATAATTATAATATATAATAGCACTATGCTCTACAGTTTATTATATCTAAAGATAGTGTATGAAGCAGACTGCTGATGTCTCTCTGTACTCATTGTCCCTCTGGAGGCATGTCGACAGTATATACCAGATTGGTTGACAACAGCAGCAGAGTGGTGTCATCTGTCTGTTTCCCAACTTGCCCAGCACTGAAACCCGCTGCCAGTTTCTGCAGCCTGGATGTAGGCTGGTATAAATAATAGAAAGCCCTGTGCATTGGGAATACATGTACCAAAAAAAACAAAAAAAAAAAACAATGGAGGAGCCACACTGTTTTGGCAAAGTTAACATTGTGTCATTACACATTAACGAGAAGCAGGGCTCATAACCTGTTCTTATTCTTTCAAAGCAATTTTATTTTTTAATGAAAGTTGACCTCCAATTTTTGACATCTGCTGTGTGTGTGGAGATTTGTTTTTTTTTCTGAAGTTCTGAATTGACTGGAAGCTTTAGCCAGAAAGTGCTTGGTGCCACAATAAAAGGGTCAGCTTATAGGCATGCAACTTTTATTTCTCGAGCCTGGGTCTGAATAGAAAACGCAGTACACCTTAAGTTCAGAGAGACATCATGGTTTAAAGCAGCGTATCGTCTTTC
>JAPQRN010000016.1:8167050-8177500 GCA_037367275.1 Coranthus polyacanthus
AATCTCAGCCCTGAAATGCCCACAAACATCTGTGGGTATATAGTCATCTGAAAGACAACAACTGTCTGCAAAAAAAAAGAAAAGTCTGCCTTGATTAAAAAAGTATTGATTCAAAATGGAAAGGCAGCGAGGCTATTTTCTGTAAATCAAGGAGAAAAACAACTCAGCTGGGTTCCATAACCCTCAACTTTCTACAGTTTTCTAACCTGTACTTTCTGCCTCTCCTTCTATTTAAAAGCCCAAGGCCTTCTGAGATCCTCACTGTGACGGAGCTTGAATAGAAATTAGATTAACAATATTGATTGTGTGATTGTTACATCAGAGTGTAGAACGCCCCCCCCCCCCTTTTCTTTGGCGCAAGTAAAAAAAACATAATATCACAAGTAATCACACCATAGTGTAGAGGGGTTCATGCAATAGGAATGGACAAGGACAGAACATTCTGCAGTCGACACCACTTCTGAGCTGAGACTTAAATAACAGGGACAGGTTAGGGAGTTGACAGAGACAGTGAAGAGCTATTCTGTCTGAGCTGATGTGACTCAGGGCTTTACCTAATGTGTTAAATACTTTTGATGGGTTGAGACTGATAACTCATCTAATAGAGTGTCATAGTTTATCTATAGCCGTTGTACATAAAGGCCTATTGTGACTTATGGAGTTTTTGTGGAGATATCTCCACTGGCAATGAAAATAAGAATGGAACGCACTACCAAAAACTTCCTATTGACTAAGTCTATTACACTGAACAACAGAAAAAAGCTTTGTCTGCTACTGGAGGGAAAATGTCTTGCCTAAATCAGTTTCTCCAGCACGGAAGGTCATTGCTGACGAGTGTTATTTATGCAATAAACAATCCTGACAAGGTTTTTACAATTCTTACAGTGTCTTGCCGTGATAGCATTGGAGTCATTAGGGTTAGGGCAAAGCATGGTTAAAGGAGGTAAAAATAGGGAAAAGATGCAATAAAATGGCAATGTAGACTGTGATAAAGAACAAACTCTAGTCTCACACATGACCACTATAATAAAGCAACACTTCGAGAGAATAGGTCAATTTCCAATCTCTTACAAAAATGACATATTTGCATGAAATTTGCCAAAACACCATTGATAGCATGAAAAAAAACTACCACATAGCTGTAGCATTTAGGCTGTGATAATGTCATAGCTAAGGTGTGGTTAGGTTTAGGCGCTAAAGTAACTTGCTTTGGATTACGGAAAGAGTCACGGGAAGGGCTAAAAAAAATACTGAATATGCCTATACATCCTTGAGATACTGAGGTGGCTCATGGCATTGAAGGCGGAGCATCAAATCCCAGTGATTTTGATGAACACTATGAACTTCTCTCTAGCCACCATCTTGCCAAACATTTGACCAAGAAGTGTTGAAACTGGACTAGCTAAGAAAATTCATGGTCCCCAGAGGATCACACCTCTGTTAGCATTCGGTCACTGGTGGTAGGAGAGGAGAAACCGCAGCAGGTGGTTGAATGAAACTCATGGATGAAAATACCTGGTGGTGATGGGACAGGTTGAGTGAAACGTTGAGTCAATGTGTCAATTTTGTTGATGCCATGTCAGATCAACATCCAAGAAATGATTGGCTGAAAGGACGTGGACAGACAAATCAGGGTCAGAACAGAAACATGGAGTTTAGAAAACGATGA
The DNA here is from genome assembly GCA_037367275.1 of Coranthus polyacanthus. NCBI lineage: Eukaryota > Metazoa > Chordata > Actinopteri > Kurtiformes > Apogonidae > Coranthus > Coranthus polyacanthus. The sequence continues at coordinate 8,168,720 of JAPQRN010000016.1, forward strand.
AAACACTGGATAGCAGAAGTGAGAGAGAGGGAAAAATAGAGACATCCACAAGTCGAATGAAAGCAGAATATGAAGGACAAGATCTTTATTTAAATATAAAGGTATTAGAAATCTGAAAAGCAAACTGTTAAGGAAAACGTCATTAGCTCTCACTATAATCTCACATATTGAGGTGTTTGATGCAGCAAGGTCAAGCAAATGTCAAGTTTAAACCCAACACATTTCTGCCTCAGTTGCAGTAATCAAATCAAATAAAAACACTGTTCTTACATTAGAATGTGGCTCAGCGACTGCTGACAAAGCTATTCATGTTTAATTGATCAAAGTAACTATTGATAGGCACATGTGTGTTTTTCTCCATCTAATTAACTGATGACATATATTGTGCTGCCAGACAACAAAGTCCCACATCATGCAAATGTGGAGCAACTTTTCACTTGCCTCATCAGAGGAGCCGACTCCATGATGCGACTGCTAAATATAGAGCCCGCCCTGCTTTTTCATTCCTCTCTGGGGTGTTTCTGGTATTTTTTTTTTTTTTTGCTTCAGCATCTTGTTATTGCCATCAGCAGCTGGTTTTACTGCATTCTGCAAACAGAATGATGTTGAGAAACATCAGTTTCATCAAAGAGCAAAAGCAATTCAGTCATATTTCACAGGCTGACAGCATTGTGAATGTTTAATTGATTTTGGGATGCCAGGAATATTTTTAAATGTGTATGTGTGTTTTTTGGAAGATAATAAGATGTGACATAGACAGAACAGCTCCTCATAGGGCAATATGCATATCAATGTTTTTAAAGTCACTGATAAGGGATTTATTTCAGTCAACTGTATGCTCGACACAATTTGATTTTCAATCATTTTTAAGAATGCTAATTTCTAAATAATTTAGTTTTAGTTTGGATCCCTTACTATGGCACATTTCTTATGAAATTTGTTGCTTAATTGTCTATTAACAGAAATGAATTTGTTGATGTACAAACTGTGTTTTCACAGTCAGTAACAGGTCAACATAGATGAAAAAGAAATCCTGAAATTAGGATTATTTATATTATTGTATTTTAGGTCTCAGCATAAAGAAACACTTCTCCAATTCTTCCCTTTTCCCTAATTTAGATTTTAACCATTCTGGCAGTGTTACATTTCTACAAAATGTGTTAAATGCGCCAAAGGCGTACTACATTAGTTATGTAAGGAGCCTCATTTTTAAGGTGTAAAAGACAAAGGCGACCAGCGAGGCCCTGTTAAGAAATACAAATGGATGTAAATGGTTTAGTTCTGAAATTCCATGGGATGCTGTATAGACATGGAAAACTACACATTATGCTTACATGAATAGTCACAAAAAGCCTTTGTCCATTCTCTGCGAGCTAGCAGGTGTAATAGAGGCTTTGAGAGCAATGTTAGTGCGTTGTGAGCTTGGTTATGTACTACAATATGTCTGACAATTCGAGCTGGCAGCCAGGGATACAGTCTGGTGTTTGTTGGCAAAAATGACCAAAAAACCAAAAAAAAAAGAAGAAAAATCTTTGTGTGTCATGCACAGAGCTCAACAAAGACGGCATAATTACCAGGTATTACAATAGGAGGTAGAGCCATTATAACTAACAGCCTGAAACCCTTTAATTGTTCCTCCTCAGTAATGTATCTGAGGAACTGTATGCACTCTGCTTGACTCAGGTCTCTTTCAGCGTGTGCTTATATAGTTCGTATACTTCATGTAGTTTGTAAAACGTTTGGAAAGTAGGACCGGCTTCACGATTTGTAAGACGTGATATATTTACAGCTGCCTTAACACTCCATGTAGCTGCGTATCACTTTGTCGTAAGAGGCAACATCACGAGTCTGGAGGGAATGACCCTAAACAAAAAAAACAGAAAAAAAAATAAGAAAAGTAATTGCTTTTACTTTGACGCCAAGCCTGGGAGCCCTGATCTCTTTTAGCTGCGAGCTTTTGATCATTGTTCAGTGTAATTAGTTTGCAACAGACCCCATATACCAGTCAACAAGAACAAGATTTCCTTTTGGTGATGAGTAACTCTTTGCAACTTCCATTCAGTGCTAAAGAGCAAGGATGTGCAGAGACTTTCAGAGGGGAAGATGCTCAAGTTTAAAAAAAGGAGGGCGTGGGACAAGATTTTAAAACATAATTTACAGTCTACAAACAACCTCAAAAGGCTCCTTTTCTTCTTTTTTTTATTTTACCTCCTCTCTGTGTGAGGCATCTTCGCAGAATCAACTATAAAAGAAATTATGACACATGTAAAAACAATAATAAAAAAACAAAACATACACAATCAAACTTGATACTGCATGCTTTTAGATTCTTGCAAACTGTATTTACAGGGTTGGCTGTTCTCTATTAAGATGCCAAAATGTGGAGAGTGTTTTTCTTTCCTCCTAAATAGCAGAACAACTCTAAAGGATAAAACAAGAACCACTGCAGTCCGAACCACACAGCGAAAAATCAGCCAAATGAACACTGTCAATTTCACGTCAACAGCATAAAGTGTCAGCAAAACATCCCGTGAGCTGCTTATCTTTGTCCAACATAACTAACATATGTTCCTCCTTAGTGAAGCTGGTCAACATAATGCAACGTAACAGAAGTTGAAGGTGAAAAATGAAACTTTAGAAACACTAATAATATGTGAGTTGGGAATAAACCTGGAACAGCAGACACAGACAGACGTAACCTTTAACAGTGTGTAAAAAAAAAAAAAAGGGACTCATTTTAAACCCAGCCTACAGTATCTGTATGCAGTTAAACACAGTTCATAATAGTTCGATACAGTTCATAACACTGTGCTAAGGAAGAATAAGTACATCTGAAAGTAACATTAATATTCATGAATAACTTACAGAAGCAAATCCATAGAAAGGCCAAAGAGAGTCCAACACTGTCCGTTGTTATTGACACAAACATGCAGCTCAGTTCATCTTGTAAAATACACTAACAACATGGACTTAACAATGCTGCAATGCATTGCATGCACCCTCTGCTCCCCCCTCTGCACATGACTGCTAAAGAGTATAACTTGGAGAAAATGGATGGATGTGGGAATACTTTTTCTCATTTAGTACCGTATTGTAGTGCATTTGAATGTTTTGCGGATGTCAGCATCACAATGTGACAACTTCCCTCATCATTTATGATTAATCCTGAATGGCTGTCGCACTAAAGCACTTTCGTCACATGTCGGCACTGTGACTAAAAATCCAAACGCCTTTGGACTGAAGTCAGCTGGTAACATAAAACATTTAGCGCTCAACTTTTACCTAATCCTTAAAAGTGACAGGTAACCTTAACCTTAATTATACCTTGTTTTATTAAGGTAATACACAGACTTCAAGTTAATTAGCCTATGATTTTCAAATTGATGTTAATTAAATGAGAACCGCATTGGCCTTCTGTGTGAAAGGTATTAAAACACTCTAATGTATATGGCGCAGAATCAGTTTGAATGATCCTATGTCACCAGTACTGTGCAGACACATCATTTATAAAATTCTCAAAAGAGGTTAATTGAATCTCAAAAGCAAGCGCATCTTTATGACCTTAGTGATGTGATAATGAATAGTTTTCCATACACAGCATTAATCAGATTTGTCTGGTAATGAGTTCAGACGAGTTGCATTTTGAACCTGAAAACATACTGTAAAACAGACAGGTTGCGTTTGCGTCACTGGATCACAGTGTCCTGTCAAAGATCCCAGTCTCTCCTATCTCCTCTACTGCTGTTCGTGTAGGTTATGCGGAGTCCTACGGAGACTGTGGAGTCCAAAGTGTTTCTCAGTTAACAAAATAATCATAAATCAAAGTTTAGCGTTTTCTGAGATTTCAACTGCATGTCACAGATCTTAAGCGGTGTCATGTGATATTGTGACATATATAAGATAATATTCATCTTTTGCTCCAGTGCCGGTTTGGTAAATGCCAGTTTCCTACATGTGATGTGTAAACTAAAAAAAAAAAAATGCAAATGCTTTCATATGATTTTTAAATCATATGAGCTCGGAGTTTTGACCCTGTAGATATTTGCATGGAGAAAAGGGAACAAAACAAGACTGTGCCATGAAGAAGACAGGTTACCATGTATTCATACTCTCTGCGCTGACCTTTTAAAATGCCATCCTTTGTTGTCAAGAACTGACCTTCCACACCGGAGAGCAGTGTCTCCACCTACATGAATTGCCCCTCTGCTTGGACAAAGGCACTTAAAGTTTACTGAGAACTTCTTGTTGTGAGCCAAATACATCTCGTCGCGGTGGGTTGACGACGTGTAAGTCAGTCGGTCGCTCTTTGGGCTATCGCTGTGTGTAAACAGAGGAGATCTTGCGCAGCAGCTTTGCATGACTCTATGATGTGAGGTAAAATGATGTCATATTAAGCTTGTTTTTCCAAAGTCTGGTTTGCATGTAATCCAGTTTACAATTTGCATCCTGCATACATAAGTGAGTGCATTACAACCTGACAGTAGACAAACATGAGCTTCAGGCCCTGGCTCTTTATGTAAGCCTCATCTCAATATTATCCCAAAACAGATTTTTACAACAACAAAGAATTTTGGAATTTAAAATATGTTATTACCCTTGCATACATTATGCATCCCCCCCTTGCGTACTTGTCATGAGCTAAAATATTCCATCTTGTGTACAGTACTGGAGGGCTCGACTTACTCAGTCAATTACTGTATGCAGCTTAATCATATATCTTGCATGCAAATGAGACTATAAATACACCCACTCATCTCTTAGATGTGCCACTCTATAGGGCTTTCACTGTCTTGCAACTCTTTGCAGCATCTCTGTCTCATGCCATGAGAGGTGTGACCAAAGTCTATGCACTTTGGCAGAGGCCAGGACTGTGCACTACAATGTACTATATGCAACAGAGCAGCGCATGTAACGTCCGTGCCTTCAGTTCCACAAATACAAATATTAGGCGAACGAGCAATTTTTGGAGTATTTGTATTCGGTGTATTTTTCAGCATGCCTGAGTATAAAATATACGAATGATATTTTTTCGACAGATTTTCTCACTTCAGTCAAGCATCACAAACATCATACACTAGACTCTTTGCAGTGCATCCCTCTCTCCTTCACATCATCACTATTGTCAGGGGACACGAGACAGGTTGCACATATTAAGCACCATGATAAAGATTAATTGTCTAGTGTTTTGCGCAAGGTTAGCATTGTAAAAACACAATGGGTTCAGTGCTGGGGGCATTTCAGGAGCATGTTCAGTGACTTGCTAGAATGTCAGTCGTGCCACAGAATATAATTAATTACACTTACGACCTTGAAATGATGCATATGCATCTGGAAGTAGAGAGGGAAGTGAAGTATATCATGAAAAAATAAATGCATGGCACTGTTGGACCATTGACACAGAGAAAATAGCTGTTTGAATGGATGAGAAAACGTGTTAGCTTGTGCGATGGTGTGTGAGTATACAATTAAAGTTGAGTACAAGAAGAGGAAACAGTTATTTTGTTTCACAAAGTTTCTGGTGGTATTTTAAAAGTTTATTCTAAAATGTTTTACTTACCTGCAAATTCATCCTCAAACAGATACATCTATCATGTTTGAACCAGTGGGCCGAGCCAGATGTTTAGTTCAAAACGACTGGGACACAATGTTCTCTCCAGAATGGCTCAGTCAGCTACATGAGAATGCATTGTTATTGTGCAAGATGCTCCTGCATAAGGCTGGTACTTTGATGTCTTTCCATACCATATTGTTTGTGTGAAGTTGTCCTTTACATTAGGCCTAATAGTGTACGGTGACTTTAGGGAGCACTTCTTCTTTGAAGACATCATTCATTAGCATTCAAAGGGACAGCCCCAGTCTCACCGCCCAGTGCTTGGATCAAAACATTGCCAACAGTGAGGCAGGGGAACGTGCGTAGCATTCTGTCTGACCTCAAGTCTTTGAGACACCTCATTTGCAGCCCAGGTGTCATGTGCAAATCCCTCCAGATAGATAATGTCAGGGTATACTCAGCAACCTGTCATGTTATTATGACAGGTATGTTTGCAGAGAGAGATTGGATCTGATTAGGAAGGACATTATAGCAGCGCTTTGATGATCCTCAATGACGCGGTAATAGTAGTAAGAAAGTGCATATATGGATGCCTTATAGTCAGTCGAGAAAGACAAGACAAAGTCAATGGCAACTCTCAGGACTTATGGATTTTGTCACTCCTTGATAAATGTTTTGAGCAAGCATACCACTGACTAATGAGAGTCATTGTGTGAACCTTCTCTCAAAGATGGGCAGAAGTTAAAAGGGGCACTGCATGGATTTTAGACTTCAAAGTATATATACTATTCAAAGGGAGTACTACTCAGCGTATGAAGGGTTGTGTAACATCTTCTGTGACCTTCACTTAGCTTTGTCAAGTCTGAAAATTTTTACTTGTGGCTTCCACTCTGCTGCATTGATTCTGACCAGTTTTTAAATCTCTCTTTTGCCTGTGGAGTTGATTCAAATAGTAATATCAGAGTGTCCATGAAATTTGACATATCCATTATGCCTATCAGCTGTTCATTTCATTGTGCTACTGTATTTATGCTCCTTTGCAGGTACACTAAAGATTCATCCCATTTCATTTTCTTTTGAAAAGAAAGGTTGTATTACCATGACATGCCATCTGAATATTAAAAAGATGTTGTCTGTTTTCTCTTGTGTTCTTATAAACACTAATACATTGAAAGATATCTTTGATTTGTGTTGGATACAGCAAGGCAGCAGTTTGACATAATGAACAGTATTGTGTGTTTGTCTAGAAGTACAGGGGCAACAAGTCTCTGTAGCAGTATCTGGGTACAGATTTTCCGAGAACCCCAGAAGCAACACGTTTGTTAGATTTAAAGAGTGCTTCCTCAGAACAGACCTATTCCCCCTGAAAGCACAGAGTTTTTTCATGTGGAACTGGGTTCCACTAATCAGCCATTCCCTTGATTATTTTAAATGCATGTTGCACACAGTAAATAATATGCAAGAAGACTAAGCTGAATCTAATTTCAGAGGAAAACAGCTGCCTGCTCTCCGCTTGTAGAGGTCCAGTATTGGCTTGGGTTTAAGATCCACTGAGATCAGATGACTAAGACTGATTAATTGAATAATCAACAGATTGATAATCGGAACAGTGTGATATGGTCATGTTAAAGAGCTGATATTTGTGTTATGTTCTGAGGCAACCTAATATATGTACTATATTCAGATATGTTTAGATATTTAGCACAATGTTTGTTTGTATACATGATTGATCCCTTAAAGGGTTTCTAAAAGACAGAAGACATCTTGATTGAAGCCTCACAACCCTGTCGCACAGAAATTACATTCATATCACACTAAATTGCAAATATGTTTTGTTATAGACTTAATGCCACTCACATACCATTTTGCTTCAACAACAAAGTAGCAAAAATGTTGATCCTCAACGTGAATTGTTTAGACAATGTATTACATCCCACCAAAAGACTTGCAAACTCGGTTTACAAGCTGGTTTTGACTAAACTTTATCTTACTTTAGGTTAGGTTTAGGCACTGGCACCACTTTTATTACAAAATGTTAATGAACCATAGACAGGATTTGCAATGCAGTTGCATATGAATGTAATTTCTGTGAAACACGCAGGATCATGACTCAACACCCCGAAGTGTTGAATTAACACAAACCTAATAAAAGTTTCCTTTTGGCCCTCTGGTGTCTTATAGGACTCAATTTGACATTTCTGAGGGTGACTCATCATTTAACTCCAACAAATTGCCAGTCACAGCGGAGGCATTGTAGCACTCTAGAAATTTAAAGAAAGAAAACAGTCTTTGTGTGTCATACATTGTCATCATCACCTTTGCGCTGTGAACGTGCATACAAAAACTATTTGAGCACAACAAGAAAGAAAATAAAACCTACACCGGAACACCGTGCTCAGACACAGTTACAAAAAAAAAAACACTTTTCTACTATGCCACGTTTCACCGTGTTACATCAACTATAATCTAAACTGACAGCTGTTGATGACCTACGCGACACGTGTGCCAACAGCAGTGTCTCAATTATATGGCGTGAAATTGTAACTGTCTGAATTCTGGTTGAACTTTTACAGCTTCATGCCTTTTAGTAATGAAACAATGTTAAGCCCACCACAAGACAGTGTGGGCATCCGGGTTCCTGGAGGTGGCTGCATGGAGAGATGGAGAAACACTGTAAGCAGGCTGTGGAATCTCATTAAGTATATTGTGCTACCAGAACCAAAGCAGAGGTGTACTTGGCAACGGCTACACGGTACAACCAAGGAAGTCAGAAAATCTCTGTGGCTTAGTAACACCTCACAGTAGAAAGAGCTTCTCAATGGGATTTTGGGAGGATATTCTCCTGCTTGTCACTGTGGCAGAGGTAGAGATCACATGACTTCTGAAATGGTTTCTCAAAGAATGCGGTGTCTTTTCAGCTCATTCTACTTCAGAAATGACATTTCCTGGAGCTCTAACGCATTTTGGTGAGTGAAGAAAACATGCCCACGGGTCATTTGAGCAACCAGCCTATTACAACTCACAGTCACGTTTTGTTTGTCAGACACATCTAAGAGTCTTATTAAAGTGACACGACAGAGGAAGCCGGGTGACATTGTATATTATATAAACATATATAATGATGTATTGCTCATGTACTTTGTTCATTCCAACCAAGCAGAATCACAGCCAAATACAAATGTATGTCATTCCATGTAAATGGTTAAATCTAAAGCAAGTGTCCTGCCTGA
>JAPQRN010000016.1:8177600-8193217 GCA_037367275.1 Coranthus polyacanthus
CAAGCAGAATCACAGCCAAATACAAATGTATGTCATTCCATGTAAATGGTTAAATCTAAAGCAAGTGTCCTGCCTGAAATGTTGTTAATGAACATAATTTTGAAATGGCAAACATGGCATTCATTCCAACAGCGCCATCAACGCAATTTACAACATCACCTGGTTTTGATGACAGCAGGATTGGGCACCGAAAGCACTTACCAGATAACACATAAACCCTGCAAAGATGTCGTAAAAAAAACCATGCACTGTGTATTTATTATTATTCAAACCAAAGCACAATCTGACCCTAACCAAAGCAAAGTACTCAGCGGACCTCCTTCGATAGCAAATCACGTTTCCTAATAAAGGTGAGCATTAGAGTTACATATGAACAGAATTTCTGTGAGACAGGGTTGAATAGGGGCCACTCCCCATGGGTTGCATCAGAAGGCAGGGACAATTATCAGATGGTCCGGTTGAAGGATTTGTTGAGGCTGTGATATTTGTTAATGCAAAGCAAACTTATGCTTTCCACTACTGTACAGTTTCCACAAAACGCCACTACACCGATAATATAAGTAAGTGGGCAGGTTTTAAAATAGAGGAAGTGCAAAAGATGATCACTTTTAGAGACCAAGCAGTCTGCTTTCTTATTCTGCTAGACCGCCGTGACACAGTGCTTATTATCCAATATCACACTGACGCCGTACAATTTGGTGTCTCTTGTTCATTGACTGCAGCTTCTTCTTTCAGCCAGCAGTCATTTCCTGTTCTACCCTGACTGATCTGGCAGAGACGGACGTCTGGCAGATGCAGGTCTTAAGAAGAGCCTTGTTTTAGCGGAAAGACGCATTGTTCTGTAAACAGGAAAGTAATTGCAATGAGACTTTAAAATTGCTGTTGTTTATTCACTCTGGTCATCACAGTCTGGAACCACAACACAGGTTTTTTTTTTTAAATAAACATGACGAAACCTTGTTGCGTCTACCCTTGTCTCGATGTGCTTTTGTCTTGTACCATGAGGATGAGAAGTAGCAGTGGGTTCAAGGAGGACATTATGCTCTGACGTGGTCGCAGAATTCGAATGAGGAATTAATTTATGTCTCAAATTAAACACCAACACCCTTCTGTCTTCCTGTGCCCTATCCCAGTTTTAGGTGACCTGAAAGACCCAAACAGATGTGACTATCAAGAAGGCCTTATGAAACTGACCCCACCTTCTTGGCATGAATCAATGTTTGGAGACCTGACTGAACGACAGATCCTATTATTGTAAGTACCAAAGTATGATACACACATGGCATATTCATACCATGAATCACATGATAGCATCACGTGTCATGATCTGATGTCAATTCCAGCAAATACTCTGGTTTGCTAAATTGTCTTTGTATTGACACAAATTTTATGCTTTTTGCTTGTATGGTAAACGACTGTCAAAGGATAATAATGGATTTTGTGGCAAATGTACATTTTTAAAGCCACGCTTACATTAAAAAAACCCCACAAAATTAGTAAAATACAAAATAAAGCAATGTGTGGCCGTGATGATGATGATTTGGGATGAAAGGAATGCACGTGACACAAAGTAGCCTGTACATTTATAAATAACTATCATACTGCAGCATTTCGCTATTTTAAAAAATGCAGACATTAATACTCTAAGGATTGTGTCACTACAATGTCTGCTCTCGCTTCACTCACTCTGAGTCTCACAGACAAAGTATCGTGTGTGACTAAAACACTTAAAGTAAGCCATGGTTCCATGATATTGGATTACTGTCCTGCTTTTACGGGAACCAGGTTCTCAGAGTTCTCAGTGTAAACATACTCCCTGTGTAGAACTTTCATGGTCCAAACTGGCCCTTACTCACAATTGTTTCGCTTTGAGCAACTGCTCAAAACATAAATCGTTAGGACGGATGTTTAAGTCTGTTACTGTACAGGAAATGCAATATTAAACTATTAGGAAAAGATCATCTGGAGGGTTTGCCATCATAGGAAGGGAATGTTCATGTGTTAATGTTTGTTAAGGCTTTGTGTACAATCCCCTTCAGGCTACAGTTAAGTGTAATTACATTCAGTAGAGCACAAATAAGCAATTTTACCAAGAAGCTTTGACATTTAGTTAACAAATGAATAACTTACTGAAATCACCTTTCTCACTGTGCTAAATCGTATCTAGAATTCAGAAAGTGAATGTCAGGCAGTGCTTAAATGTTAGAATGAAGCACAAGACCTCATGATTTAATGAGGACACAACGTATCCAATTCTCTTTTCAGGAATGTAACATTCACCTGATCCTAGTCGATCCATCCCGTCACATATTTTCTGTCAGCGTTTGTGCTGCCTGCACCTGATTGGACATTATAAATGACTTCAACGGGACAAACATTCAGCAAAACCTCAATTGTTCTGATTTACAAAGTTGGATTAGGGTCTTAAGCTATCTCCCCACACTCTATCACTTGTCTCTCTCAGAAAATTGGCGTCATTTACTGCTGTCACCGCAGAGCTAGTTGTCCCCCATTATCCCAGGGACAAAGCTCCCATGACATTGAGTTAATCCCTGCTTGTTTCAATTTTGCACGGGGGGGGGGGGGAGAAAACATAAGGAGTTCAGGTAAGTGGTGGCAAGAAAGTTCTATACCTCTAGCAAAAAAAGAGAGATAAATTGCAGTCTGCTTAGCAAATTGGGTTGATTTGCTCAAAGATATCAGAGACGTGCTGGAAGTGGCTGTAAGATTTTCTCTCTGGGACTAATGGAACACGCTGATTAATACTGCTTGCCAGAATGTCCTGCACGTATATATTGCCAAGACCCAACTGTACAAAGTTAAACCACTGAAGTTACTTAGCGAGAAGCTTCTGGAAGGAGATCTGTTAGTTTGCAGATCATATGTGCTGGCCTGCTCTTTGAGTAAAAAAATTGACATTTTATCTATGAAAGCTCACTGTCGTACTGAAGATAAAGCTCTTTCAGGATGCTAATTATAGCAAGTACAAATCATATGCTGCACTGTAAACCTAGAGTAAGCCTCCTTAATTACATCCATGGAATTTATACAGAGAGCAGAATTAGATGAGAGAGAAGGAAAGTCAATCCAAACACGTCGGCCAAGTTAGTTAGTTTTTATTCCGTCCCTTCCAAAATGTTTGTTTTTACTTATAGATAGAGTCGGACTCGATGTTACAACAGTTGTTTTTGTCACACAAAAATCCTGTGGTAAGATAAATAACAACAATATTTGGGACAATTGTTGCCCTAAGGCCTGGTCACTGTAGCAGAATTCACTTAATTTCACAAGAAACCACAAGTAGCGAATGACGTCCTCCCTTGGGTCAACGTCAAACAAAGTAAATCGTAAATGTTTAGTTCATATTTGGTGACCGTGTACTTGGAAATTTGCAGCGAGTTGATCTTTCAGGTAGACTGATCTACAAAAGATACTATACTCTCACACGCAGGACTCACTTCATGACCTTCATAAGATATATTAACGGAAATGCAACAATTGAGGAATTGAGGACACTTGTCAGGATCTTGGCCGGCCTCAAATTTAATTTGAGCAAGTAAATTTGGCAGTAAATGATGATCACAACACAGGATATCTGAAAATTCTTCAGATGACAAATGGCATTCAAAGCAGTGCACACACACACAAAAATGTCATCACTGATCTTTAATACAGCAGTCTGTCTCTAGAATATCTGCGCCCATCTGTCCCAACTGCTATAATGGGAACAGTCAAGTAGCATAATGCCTCTTCATAATATTATTGCCAATTTAAGCAATTAGCTTGAAGATAGATTCGTAATGTGCTTTAAGGTCACATAGCATTTGTGCCGAAAAATTAATTTGAAACATTTGCTGTGAGAAGGCATCGCATTTGTTGAACTTGGGAATTACCTTCCCTCTCCATCCCAGCTCAGCAGGATATCAAAAAGATGATAAGAAGTTAATACCACAGTGAGATATATTGATTGCACTTGTCTGCTTTTACAATCTGGCCTCATCTATTGCTCTGCACTCCTCTGTCTCATTTATGAGTTTCCCGGGCGCCGAGGTGAGCCCGTCCTCTACCTGGCAAAGCGATGCTCCCTCGCTCATCCAGTCGTCCCTGTTACAGTACGAGCCTCGCCATCTTCTTACAGCTGTGCCTGAGAGCCCTAACATGGTTCACTAATCCTCCCTCATTAAGCCAGGCCCCAAGGTTCTCATTACTGTACATCTATTCCCACATGCCTTGTACCAAAACTCATGGCTTTCATCTCTGGCAGCATGCGCAGATGTCATGAAGTTGCCATGTGCAATATAGAATGTGTGTCAGGATTTTGATGTCTCTGTTAGCCGCGGGACCAGATAACATGAAGAGAGGGAGTCGTCCCCACTCCATCATAAGACAGAAAATTGCATGGATTGCACCTACGTTGCTTGTTATAGACGTTCACAGGCCCTTCTATGAATGCTGTTACCTTTGACCGTAGAGCTAAAGCCTTTAGCTAGCATAAAGAAGAAGTGTGTTCACCTACACTGGGGCAAAAGTGTTTCTTTTGAATTCATGTTAATGTCTCTTTGTAAGCTTTTTGGGATCCGTACAACTTGCAGGGATAGTTCTGATATGTGCATGTGGTGTTTAATACTTCGGGTCAAGCCTCAGGGCAGCACCCTTTTTGAATTTATTGTTGTTACTCTTTGTTTTGTTTGTTTGTTTTTTTTTGTTTTTTTTCCTCCTATACCAAACACACCCCAGGTTCTGAAAGAAAACAAATTCTTTATAGCCTGAAAAAGTAAGCTTTCTTGACAGAGTAATTCTTTTGCCTCTTCAGCTTGTGTAAATGTTGTGGCAGAGCATCAAATGCTCAGGGGATCCATATTAACCTTCCTTTAAAATTGCCGTTACAGCCCATGGGCCTTACAGATTTCCTTATTAAAAGCCTTCTGATTCATCTCAGAAACAACTGAGGCCCGTTGGAAAGTTGCGTCAGCAAAAGCAATAGCAGCACACTCCACTCATATAACTCTTTCTGACAATGGTGCACAACCGTCGGTGACAGGCAGCGTAAGATGGGTTTGAAGGATTTAAATCATCCATTGTGATGCTCAGTCATAAAGTTGAGCAGCTTTGGAGTTTCTTCAAAAACATGCTATGAGTGAAGGGATCGTCATTTATAAGCAACTTCTGTGGATTCTTTTTTTCTTCTTTTTTTTTTTAATGTCCAAAATGGGTAGGGGATGGGTACTGAAAATGAGTTTGAGTAGGTAAGAAACTGAAGAAACAAGGTGGCCTATGTGATAAAAGCTGAACATTAAGTCAACTATTCTCTCCCAGTACGCATAAGTGAATGTAAAATAGCAACCTTCGGTGTGAAAAACTTGCTAACGTTAAGCACATTAAAATATCCCAGGTTACAGCAGAGCAAACAAAAAGAGCCTGTTATTCAAGCCAGAGTTATAAAAGTAACCAGTGACCTTGACCGTGACAAAGTGATGTCTGATTATCCAAAATGCCTGTAGGGTAGTTGTTCTAAAGTTCTAATCTTCGTTGGCTTCATTTTGATCAGGAGGATATCAATCTGGAGGCACTTGAAAGTAAAAGAATAGATCATTTGGACTCGGACAATTTCCAACTGCACATGGATGTAAGAAGAGACGTTGCACTGATAGTACAGTAGCTGTTGTCCTGCCAAATGGATGAATCAATTTATGGCATTAGGCCATGTCTGCCTCAGGGATTTTTTTTTTTTTTGCTCAAATTCTCAACCCCAGTCTCCTTTTTTTTGTATTTTCAATTTTCCACTACATTTCATTTTACGTTTAGACATTAATATTGTGTCTGTTCTGCTCAGTATATGAAACATACTGTTCACCAACCTTACTACACCTCGGGGTAGAAAGATGGATACACTACTCATTTCAGTGCCTCGCCAAAACCAACATGGGACTTTTTCTTTTTTTTTAACTTCAATGCTGACCCACACATCTACCAACCTCCCAGCGAAGAAAGAGTCCAGATGGCCGATCCGCCTGTGTCATCCAAAGAGGAGTAAACATAGTTATACTCCTCCGTGCCTTAACGTCATGGATGACATAGTTTTTACTCTAAACAGGCCAAAGAACATCTTAACCCATTTCTACAGCGATGATGGAGGAGTTACGGAGGCTGGAGATTCAACAAGTGACAGATCGCTAAAATCTGTTCATCTACATTTATTATTTGGTTTGAGATCAGGTTAGTAATTTTTTTATGGAACATCTATTACTGTATAAACCAGAGGTGGTGAGTTTAAAGATTTGGATCTGATGGAAGATGGGAAATTTCTTCTTTTTTTTTTTAACCTCGGCTTATAACACTTATAAGACTTGCCGTTTTTGCCATACAATATAAACATCACTTATAAAATGACAGATGAGGAAAATATTAATCCACATGACAAGTGACTGTCCATAAAACTGGGCAGATGAGTGCTATACACCCATTGTGTGTTTACAAAACCAAATATTCAACACATAACCCCCCTACATACCTGGTTTTCTCCTGTGTGTCATCTAAAGTGTTGCCTGAATAACAACAAGCATACATTCGTGTTTCTCAGACTTTGATGCTCTTTAAACTCCATGGGTTGGATAAGTGGCTGCAGATACAGAAGGGAAACCACACGGTCTTTGTAATGACAATGTGTGCGAATTCAATAAACCCTTTTCTCACGGGCACTAGAACCACCCTTGCGGAAAATGTGATTACACTTTTCCACAGGAGGTGCAGGAGGGGAACTTGGCTTGTCATTGAGACCCCTGTTTCTTTCTGTCGCTTCATACCCACTGACAACTTAGACATGCGTGTGATGTCCAAGCAGGGCTGTGGAAGAGGCGTTTTGTGTGTGTTTCTCTGTCTGCTTTTGAAGCTGAGTGTGAGCCAGTTGCTAATGAGTCAATGATGTGTAACGTGGATGACACCATGCGCTGTAGCCTCTTTGGTGTAAACTCACTGTTGAGTTGAAGGAATTGAAATACAGTCTGAGTAAAACACAACATAGTGGCCAAGGTTTTTAGTTTGAGCCAGAATGCAAAATGCATGCCAGCTGCCCGAGGCTGTTTTATAGCCTTGTGAATGACTAAAGAAAAAGGAAAAAAAAAAAAAAGTTGAATTACTCACATACAATGCACTAAATTATTTTTGGTTGGTATAATAACTGGTTTTTGATATTGAATTAAAAAAATACCTAACGCTGATCTAAACCCAGGAAATCTCAGAGTTCTGTCTCTTTTTGTGCTAACCGATGGCTGAAGTACTGTAACGTTATTTCTAGGAATTCCAAACAGATTTGAGAGGTTGTAGCCTTGCCCCTTTGACCCAGCAAAGCAGAATATATTTCCCAGTTTTATTTTTCTATAACAACAACTCTGTTCAACTTCTCTGTGAGCCACACTGATATCTTACTTTTCTTCAGTGACATTTGAATGTGAAAGTCTGAAGACAAAAACACAACACAACATCAATACAACAAATGAGATCGTTTAGTGCAATATAAAGATGTTTAGTATGAATAGAGGAAGGAACTATGAGCTTGCTTTTATTCATTCCCTTAACACCGTAAATACCAAGGACAGATTTTGACCATAAATCTTCAGTTTTATTCATTTTTAGTCAGTGCTGAATACACTTATTAAATGGCATGCTATTGAATGCCTTATCTAAGATCTTTCCCTCTAAAATTACCCTAATTTAATCATCTGACTCCAACAATTGAACATTTTAATTGGAACTTTTGAGCCACAAGTGCTAGGAAACAATGTCACCCTGTTTTCTGTAAACTCTCCATCATGTGTGCTTTACTTCAGGGCTTCCAGTTTTAGTGACTATTTCCATTACATTCATTCTCATAGACTTTTGTTACATTTACAATGAAGGTGTAATGAAAAAAAAAGAAGAAAGAAGCATGTCATGGTCAGCAGCTGCAGCTGAGTAGTGGGTCAGGTGTCTGACTGATCTACAGCATGCCAGGAGAAAGTATTTCCTTAGAATACGTCACCTGTACAACATGAAATGCAGTTCATAATGAGGTACAGGCTCACTGCCTTTAATCGGAAATAAAGCTGTAATACATACATATCTTTCCAAATTTAATGGTTATTGACTGTGCACGGGTGCCCCTGAAAATAAATCCACATGGCGGCCTGTAGTTGAACATTTCAATGTCAGCGCATTATGTTTCCCATATCCAATGAAATCATTACCTGCAACTGTGAGTTGAATTGAAGACATTTTACAATCCCAGATTAATGACAAAAAAAAATTGTCGGTTGCATGCACAATAGTTGTTTATTTAGGAAGTTGAGATAAAAGTGTTGAATCCAAAATGTATCTTGACCAGTTGTCCTTGAGCTCAGATCAGATCAGCCCCTAGATCCACACATACTGTGAATCATTTAGAATGTGAATACCAGCTAACAAACAACTAACCCCAAGCAATTATAATATAGATAAATAAAAACTAGTGAAGAATCTACGTGAGGTTTTGCTAAATCTGTAATTTAGCAATCTGCACTTTTGGATAGGCTTCTAACTAACCCTCAGGCATCTTTGTGGGGAATCAAGATGTTCTCAGTAAAGGTAGCAGTAGCATAGTTAGCAACATACAATTCCATTGGCACCAAAAAGGGTGGAGATTTGTGTCCTCGTCGCCATATCTTACCAGAATAACGGCAATACTGGTTGATTTTTGAAGGTGATTAAAACAACACGTTCACGTACCTCTTGAGGTCGGCTGGTGACCGCTCATCGTCGTAGAAATAAATGCATGAAAGAAGTCTTGTCCTGTTTCAAGCCCATGGTGAATGGAGTTTTTATTTTTGTATTGTTCATCATTTAAGTTTCTTATTTTAGCCCTTACCGTGATCTTTTCGTAACCAAATTTTCTGCTTAAAAAAAAAACTTAGATTGTCACAGACTAAATGCAGCAGTTATGTAGTATTTTATATAACACTAACCATGGGTATGTCATTTTAGGAGTGATTGGCCTGCTCTGTCGTTTAGGCATGAGGATGTGTTGGCCGTAAAAGTACTGGCGACTGCAGGTCTTTACAGGAGCTTCTAAAGAATCTCTGGAGATCCACCTCCAATAAAGGCGTACCCATCCCTCGTCCATGTATTCATTTTAATGGCAGGGCATTAATTCCATGAACATTTGTGACCTTACATTTATGTCCTTGTTCCTTAAGCCCATGAGCTTACTGGATTTCATTTGATCTGCTGGAAAGGAATGAGCATACCCTCCTATTTCCTGCTCATTCTATGCATGCTGCTGGGCTGCTAGGCGAACATTTTTCGTAATGACATAAATTTACCTTGTCATTGGCATTTCTCTATTCCTATTCTAAATCAACTTTTTGGGCCACACTGAGGCTGCATGCCACAGGAAATGGGGACAACCAGGTTTGAAATGTGTTATGGATAATATTAATTGCTGTGATATTTTAACGATGCCAAGGGAACATAGTTCATTTGAGTCCCAGTTTGCAGTTTACTTGAATTTCCATCACACCAGTTATTGCAGGAAGCAGGATCTTTAAATGTTGCTTTGCAGACCTGATGGACACGTTAATGAGTGGGTCAGTAATTAGTTATTTGGATTCTCTGCCTGCTACACCTTTAAAGATAATAATGACTTAATTAAGGGTAAAATCTCAGGTGATCAGAAACACAACCCACCATCCACTTTCTCAAATCAATTCAACATTTAAATATTCCAGTCAGGAAAGGCTTAAGTAGATTTGAAGTCGCTTAGGTGAGCACTCCAGTGTTGGCATTGTTAACTCTGCAATTGACAGACTAAGCCCAGCCAGGGGGGGTGAGGGGGTGGGGGTGAAAATGAAAGCTTAGATTGTTCTTTTTGCAGGGTCCCCTGGTCAACAGAAAACTGTTGATGAGCAAGATCTGCCCCAGAAATCAAAGCACCATTGGGGGTGCGTTCCGAGTCTTCCACTCATTAGACTTACATCCTCTGCAAGATCACGAGGGGACGGAGGAGGCAGGGTGGGTAGGAAGACACGAGAGTGAATCTGAACCGAGAGAATGAGGTGTGTCATCCATCCCCAGTGAGACTGAGAGAGGAGGAAGCATGGAGAGTGTAAATGCGTGTACAAGAGAGTCAGTTTAAAGCAGTGTTGATAGAAGATCATGTCGTTCTTGCGTGGGAGGGCAAATGCATGAAAAGCGGCATATAAACACAACAAATGAGATCACTGAGTGGAATATAAAGATGTTTACTATCAATGGAGGAAGAAAAGAGGAGTTTGCTTTTATTCATTCCCATAACACTGTAAATAGCAGGGACAGATTTAGTAAAAACCATAAATCTTCAGGGTTGAAAGTTTTAAGAATGGGTCCTCGGACTCTATTGTCTTCTTATTCTCAACCCAGGAAGTAGTGCATGTACTGTACATCAGGAGAGGCAGCATACATAGCTTAACTTGTTGACGGACGGTACAGTTCTTATACCTTGCGTTGCAGAGCTCAAAGGTCACAAAATGCCCTCTGCAACACAAATATCAACTGTGCTGTCTCAGCTTGCATATTTTCGGCTTTCAGCGGGTTCCAAATCGAAATGCTGGTTAAACGTAGACAGGTGTGAGCTTGTTGTGAACTTTTCACTCTCCTTTGCCGGGAGGTGAACTTGTCTCCCACGCACAGCCTTACAAATCATATACATATGTTTGTATTCCTTTGAGAGCAGATGACGATTTTACCTTGCTGCAAAAAAAAAAAAAATTAAAAAACAGTCCATTTGTACATACATACATGATCTTGTGAATTTTAAGTCTTCGCCTGTAGCTCATACAGTACCTTAAGCATGGCACATGACATAGTGCAGCATAACATATTCACGGTCATTCACGCATGCACATCCTCAGAGGACCTGTTGCATTTATTTGCAAAACAAACAAACAATACAGATCTGAATGTATGCTTATAAAGGTAAACAGCTTGCAGGGACTACTGGCCACAAAAAAAATAAGAGAAAAGAGACAAATAATGTGTCTTCAGTCAGTCATTGCCAAGATTATAATGTCACTTGGGAGCTGGAGCCCTGCAAAAACATCCCTGCTGTGCTCTATTTCAATAATTTTCCATAAACCAATCTAATCTCCACTCTCCTCCTACACTGTGCTTTAAGGAGATTTTTATAGGCTTTTGTTTGAGATGCACGTCATTCCTTATAAGTAATACAAATGCTGCCTGAATTGTAAAAGGTTCATAGCTCAGTAGCATGATTGACCCCCAGACAATATGTGATATTAAAGGTCCTTGCACAGTGCATTGTTAAAAAGGACAAATCTATACAATCTCTTATGTTACTATTCTCTTGTAGATCTTTTTCATGAATGCAGTATTATTCAGCATAACATTCTTTACCCTGTGGCAGTATTGAATACGATCTTTTCTAACGCAGCATTTTCATTCACTTGCTTTCTCTAGGCTCTTTGTCCATCCCGCTCTTTGAGTGTGAATGTGTGGCCTTGAGATATTTCCAAGGGACCATATGGCACAGTACCACAAGATATAGGTAAGATTTCCCTATTCCAGGGCTTACATTTCCCTTGCAAATCCTCAACCTTTCTTTTTATTACAAACCAATGTTCGGGCCTTGGCAGGATCCTCACCTACAACAGACACTGAACAAGATAAAAGTGACAAAAACCTCAGGGGAAGGTGATAAACTGGACCTTTAACACCAGATTTGGAGTTGCCTCTCATACTCTCCCAAATCTTCAACCTAGGATGATAGGCAGTATTGAAAATTGATACACTGTGTACCCTTATCATGAATTAGTAGTTCAGCAGAGATATAAAAGTTGCATTGCAGTTGTAAAAGTGGTATGAGATCACGATTGGCTGCGAAATATCTGGTGCCAGTCACAGAAAAAAGTGTCCTACTTCAGCAGATGGAGGCGACAGTGTTGAACTCTGCACAGACATCATTCTGCACAGTGAACACGGACATGAATATTGCTCAAAACATTTTTAATTAGCTTAACTTCGTTCAGTATGAATGTAATGATAGATCATACGAACACCTTGAGATCATCAGAGGAGGTGGCAGGTGCAGCAGTTCGTGAGGATGACACCGGTGATGATGATGATGATGATGATGATGATGATGATGATGATGATGATGGAGTGTCTAGTTTGAAATCATCATCACAGTACCACACTGAGCTGTTAACGGCCTCAAAATGAGGCTCTCACCGTCACTGTTCTTGACGTGCGCTGTGACGCTGCTGCATCAGAGACATTTACAAAGTGATCAAAGCACCAATTTCAGAGCAATTCAACATTTCACTCAAATGGTCTGTGAGGGTCAAACACATGGAATGTTGAGAAAATAGCACATGATTACGTGGTGAAAAAATGTGTTGTTTGATAATTTTTGGACGTTATTACCACCCATTCAGTTTTCTTTAACAAGGCAAGGTTCTATCTTTGTACACAGTTTACTGAAGCAACATAATGATCAGACTCCAAGAATGGAAAATGAAGGGCATTAAATAAGTAATGAAACACAGGATAACACTCAAATATCAAAAAAATAATTCAAGGTATTTTACTGGATCTCTGAATCTTTAGTATTGGATTAATTGAATGCTTTACTCTAGTTTGATTACAACATATAACCTAATTTATAGCAGTTACAACATTGCAATGATCTGGGTTGTGTTTTTCCGTTAGATTAGTTTCGTGAGAGGCTAAACTTGAGAAGCTTAAACGGTTTGAGTAACAGAGTTTGATAAAGATGTATTTTTAGACCACCATGAGTGAAAGCTTGATAAATCATTCTTGACCTACACTTGAAGATCCGTCAAGCTCAGACTTAATAAAAAAGTTACTTTCCTCCTAGGAATGTCTCGGGAAATCCATCATGCATTGTTTCAATTAGTTCTCCCCTTCATCCCATGATTCTGCAAGTCTGATATCTTAATGAAAACACTTTGTAGATACTGAAGATGTTAACTTTTAGATTAAGCCGTTTGTGTGACAGGGCGCTCTGTAAGAAACTGACAAAATTTGCATTTTTCCTTTGATTTTATCACATCCTTTTTGTTTGAGGTGTGACGTCGCAGTGCAAAATTATGAGACGACACATGGACAAAAGTCACATGTTGATTTTGGCGTTTTTGTAAAAAGTAACCTGTAGACCATTTAACCTTTATTAATCTATGGACCAAATCCACAAAGAATGGATTGCTTGCACTTAGGTACTTAAATACTTAGCATTTTTAAGTAGATGAAAGTCAGAAGCTCTTTCACCCTTGATATCATTAAATATTAATACAATATCATTTAAGCCTCGCAAACTCGAAGATTTAGAGCAAGAGAGAGAGTGAGCATGAGCGCACCAGCCTAAATGTGTGTGGCAATCTGCGCTGGCCTTTTATTGAATTAGATGGTTTTTACAACGAGGCTTAATTGCGTAGAAAGGGCGCGATTTTGTGCCGAATGCATGAATGTTCCTTAAATTCCATACATGCAAATGGTACAGGCGCACTATGATGCTGTTTGCTTGGCAGCACAGATTGCAATGAATTTCGCTCTTTGCGAGTGCTTTCATGAATTATACACTATATCTCTGTCTCATTTGCATCAGTTTTGAGGCTGCAAAATTCTTTCTACTTTTGTAGATCTGGCCATATGTGCTTCTTGTTTTCCTAAGGACTAAATCGTTTTCCTTAATTGTCACTGTGGTTCCTAAGTATCAGCCCAAAGCTTAATAAAAAAAATAAAAATGTCAACATATGATTCTATGACTACCTGTATATAAAAGATGCTGCTCGTGATGACAACCAACCAACAAGCTACTCTGTAAGCGATAAGGGTGATAATGCTTGTGTTGTCTACAACTTCTTTCTGCAGTAAAAGAGCAATTACTAATGCAGGTAATATTTCAATATTTTCTTAATTTTTGATGAATACTGATATGAATTCAAGCCTATTTGTCAAAGTATGGAGGTGGAGTCAGATGGCATAACATAGAGACTGGACAGAAAACCCGGCTCGATCCACACCATGAAACGCCACCACAAAAAAATGCACCTAGCAAGACATGTATCACCACATTGTTATGGTATATGGGGTAAAATCATATTTTACGCATTTCAAGCATCCAAATAAAAGTGCAGAGCTACAGTCCAGAGATAAAATAAACTTTCTGCAACAGTTAGTGTGAACACACCCTCGGCGTATTTCACAGCTCAGCTGCCACATCCACACAGAGACTGAGAGAGGCAGGTGTTATGAGAGGAGGGAGGGCTGATCAGGAAATAGTGTAGGGAAATCTAATTTATTTTTCATACGCTGCCGAGATGGAATGTCATATATCATGCTCTGCAGCAATTTTGTGCCAGACTGAGGCTCAGAAAAGATAAAAGAATAGTGATCAAAGATACGGAGAGTGAAGTCAGCTGGTGGAGTCGCTACAGGATCCACTTCTACCGAGAACAATATAAACTGTGTTGAAACAGTCATTGAGTATACTGTCATTGATGGTTCTCTGTGTAGGACAGCTCATTTCAAACATCTGACATGAGAAGAATGATCCAGCCAAAGCCTTTATTGTGTTTTTTTTTCTTTTTGTCAGGACTGCACGCTTAGAGTTGACAAGCTTGGGATCGGATGATTAATATTTTCTGGACATACTGACGATTTTGCAGGGATATGCCATAAAGCAATTAAAACGTTATTGCACTGTCTAAAGTAAGGTGCAAACAAAAGTACAGTAGATAGTAGTAAATCTATCTTACTTGGTGTCAGGAGTTTTGACATCACATTGTATAGAGAGACCTAAACTATGCATTCATGCAAATATTATACGGCAGTTGGTTTTTTTACATATATATTGGTCATGTATTACCAGCGCCAGTTTTCTTTTTTTTTTTTAAATTGCTTTTTATGAACCAAAAAATATAAGAACTACAGCAGAAACAGGTTAAATTAGGAAAAAAAAAAGGAAGCGACGTGGCTGCTCTGTTGAGTCAGGCCCAAAATGATTGAACTGTGATGTTTCTAAGGCAGTGACATTATTTGCTCTTTTTTTCTGTAATGTTTTAGAATTTACAATGGATAAAAAAATAGAAAACTCTCTATCTAACTGTCCAGATATCTACATAGATAAATGTACTGAATCCGCATCTGTTGTGGTGACTGTAAACATGCTATTTTGTGCAGTTTGATGTAGTGAGCTTAAACATACAACTCATGGAAGCGTAAAAAACGTGTATACGTGAGTCATAAAATTGCGTTGAGAACAGGTTCGTTCCCTTTAAGTGAGGCATATGAACTCATATGACATGCGGCCTGATGGCTCCTGGTAGAAAATGCGGCACACTTTGGCACGCTTTGGCATGCTTTGGCACACATTGTCTAAGCAGTTGAGGGGTTGCTGTTAAGTTGTTGTTCATAGGAGGCACAGAAATAACATCCATATTAGAGAGAAATGCTGGTATTATACAGTAATGGGTGATACAGTTGAAAAGACTTGTCACTTCTTGGACCCTTTGGATTTTCCAAAAAGTTGCTCCTAAAAGCAATAGAAACATGGCTAGTGATTAAAACAAAGACAGTCACACCAAAAAAAA
>JAPQRN010000016.1:8203374-8230024 GCA_037367275.1 Coranthus polyacanthus
GTTTATTTTGCTATAAAGGCCAGTTCGCTGTACAATATCCCCTACATAACAATGTCTGTGATGTATTATGTTAAACTGACCCTCATGATTGAACTACATCTCAGGTGAGAACTTGTGAAAAACTCGACTGAGAGGCACAAGTCCCACAGCTCAACCATCTGCCGGGCTAATTACCAATTGCAGTTTCTTTCTGATAACAGCTGCATGCTGTCGCTATGTTGGTGACAGATGAAAACATCAAGAAATTAAAACAATTGGAACTTGTCACAATCATTAAGTTTATGCACATTACACATTGTGGCCCATTAGTGATTACTGCAGCTTGAAGGATTGCTAATTTATCAACTTCTTTCTCAGATGTGGGAAAACTTTAGTGCAGAGACATTACTAAAGTTTACATTTAGAGTTCTGATGGGGCCCTTGGAGAGTCGAGATTGTCCTGATAGTGCCTCAACTCCTGGAAACTTTTGTCAAGCTGGAACATGCTTGAGGCAATGCCTGGTCACATTCCCTCTTCATTTTCAGATTGTTAATAGATAATCTGAGCCACAGGCTGTAGTTTATCACGGTGAAAATCTCTTTCTAGGAAGCTTTAGAATTAATTGCTTACCTCACTGAATAAATACATATATACTGTTTTGACTCCTAGGCCTGCTTTGTTGAAAAGCATACATGCTCATTCTTTGTAGGAATAGCTCCCCTGTTTTACTGTCTGTCACCAGCTTAATTCTGTGTTTGACCTGGGGGTAGTGGGGCGGGGAATAGGGACTACCATTATTTGTCGTTCTGCAATTAATTCCAAATGTGGTTCTCGGGGAAACAGGCCGACATATCTAATTGCTATAATAATCTGTACGTTAAGCCTCACATGGGAACCTGAGATTGATTGTGGTTTTCCTTCCAGTGGTGACTGCCAGACGGGTGCCTACATGACTTCCACTGCACGGCTCCATCGACCACTCAAATATGCCCCAAATCCCCATTCATGAAACCTTATAGCATTTCATATTCTGGTCATTAATAGCGTGTGGTCAGAGTCAGTGTGTTCTGTCTTGTCTAATCCTTTGTGCTAAGGAGCATTTAACAGCCAAAATACAAAGAAAAACACAAAGTGAAATTAGCATTTGAGATTATCCCATATGCACCCTTTACAAACCATTTCTGAAACTACACACATCAACACTGCCAACTGTGTCTGTTCCCTTGGCAGGTTTTTTTGGTTACTCTGAACCTTACATTATTGGAAAAATGCTAAAAACCGCATTAAAAAAATATCTAAGATTAAGCATGCCTGAAGTCAATTTCTGACTCTTCTGTGTTTGCAAACGAGATAATAAAAACCCACTTTAAATCTGTATCTATGTCATAATGGTGGCTTAAGGGGTTGAGATGCTGACCTTGTAATCCAGTCTAAATTTGTGTCCAGCAGCAGAGTTTTTGAGTGCCCCAGAATTACTTCAATGTGTTGTTTAGCAAATGAAATCATTGTCATGTACAGCAATTGAGTCTTGATCACAGGGGAAACAATATGATGAAAGATACAATGCATTCTAAATACATTTGAGATTTTTAGTGCATTTTCGCAATTTATTTATGAAGAGTAAATATCTAACTTAGTCAAGTTAAACACATTTTGGAATTTTTCATTATTATTATTATTATTAGTGGTAGTATTACAACATTTTCTGTGATTTTGATCACTTTATGTCACTTCCAGGACCCATAGAGGATCCATCCCTTACATCGACATCTCCTCTGAATCCTGACTCTCCTATTAGATATGACATTAAACACATCACAGAGCATACAACAATACACTGAGTGGAAACATACACAAACACACCACACACCAATCTGGCCCTGAGTGTCTAACCCTTCGCTCGGCTCACGCTTGAAAGGTTCAGAGGCTTTGGCCGGAAAGTTCAGCAGTCAGTAGCGATGTGATGTGCTGGGCACGGAGCCAACCAAATATTAAATGAATAAGAGATGGTTTGGCTGGATAAAGGGAGTAAAAAGCATGAGGCGTAGGCAATGACTTGTCAATTACCCGTTTATGTCTGATATAGTGGAGAACCTGTGACTTGCCTCAGGATATGTGAGGGGTGTTATGTGATGGATCCAGAAGCTGGAACTGTATACTGTATGTCCGGCTTTGAACTGCATTTGTGTGGGAACTATCTGAAACGGCACTGTCATCTGACTCATTTCTACATAGTTTTATATTGTATGCAGGATATATCTGAACCCCTGCAACCACCCTTTCAGAGCAGTTACACAAAAAAAGGGCCAGGGATGTAGTGGTAAGTACTATTAGTTGATTATCAGTATGTTACCTTCACCACAGAACTGGGAACCTAAGAACCATAGGTTGATCTGGCTTCCTTCTGAGCCCAAAAAGAGGTTTCTAGTTGTTCACTATTTTGTTTTATTACCTCTGCCAAGAAGGTTATGTCATCATTCCTATTTCTCTGTCCATTTGTCTCTTAGCAGGACTAAAAATACTGCACTAATTTTGATAAAACTTGGTGGAAGAGTAGGAGTCTGGAAAATGGTATACTTACATAACCATTAACACCCTCTACCAGTCTGCATTTTGTACCGCTGATTCGCTAAACATACAAATAACCTGTGTGAAGGTACAAAAAAATGGCAGTCGCAGTGATTGAAAATGTAGTTACAGCTACTTATAATGCCAAAGTAAAGTAACATCGAGTGACTCAAGGTGCCACAAACTCCACATGGTTTGAGCAATGTACAACATTATGTTTGTTGAAAAGATGATCCTACTTCTGCAGGATCCATGTTGAATCATGCTTCTGACACATCTTTACTGCAGAATAATCCTGACAATTCAGTGCAACCTGCTCTAGATGATTCAACTTACCTCCACAGGCACATTTGGTGATGAATATGAATTATGCCCATATCTAGCACTCCAGATTGCTAGTGCACATTGTTGTATTGTCAGGATGAGGCGTATTATTACTTTGGTATCAACATTAGATTAGATTAATTCTCTTCATAAATTATCTTTTCTTTTTTTTTTTTTTTTGTCTTAAGGCAACTAGCATCCTCAGTTTATGCCCCACATGTCCATTCAAATAGGCTTCCAAAAACGTATCTTGTAATTTCAGCAGGAAATTGATTTTTTTTTAAAAAAAGCATTAGAGATAATTTTAAAAATGAGGTGCATTCAGGGACATCAACAGCAACACCAAGCTTGGGCTTAAATACAATGCTTGGCAAAACAAACCGAGATGAATAGACACAGTCTAATCCAATAAAGGTTAATTAGGTCACCAATGATAAAAATAATAATAAAAAAAGAACAATCTCATTTTTAACTGCTGGCCTCAAGCAGCATCAATTAATTTCATCCTGTTTGGGTGGTTTAGACCTCCCTCCTGTGCTGGCATTCATTATTGTGCGCGGGAGCTTTCATCAAATACCAAACAGGGTTGTGAAGTGTGGCTTGATTAATCAGCGTGTGTGTATATGACGTGTATTTGCTGTGAGATGTTAGAGGCATGTATGTAATTAGCACTTGGTAAACTAGAGGAATGAAGATGGTACACAGTCTTAATATGTGTGACCTTTCCCACCACAGCTTGTTAAAAAAAGCAGCTATCTCATTGAATGAATGAAAACATCTGGAACACATTTTAAAACAAAGTGTTAAACACTTGTTCAATCACAATGCTTACATACGCCTATTTATTCTGGTAAAAAGCTGACATTACCCAATTGAAAAGATGTTGAAATGGCAGCCGGTGCAGACATAGCAAACATGTAAATATAGCACTAGAATGAAAGCAGACACATGGTCTGTTTTTGCTCAAAGCTGACGGAGTCACAGTTTTGTCATATGGGAACATAAATATCTTTGTACTGCCACTTTGAAATGAGAAGTTGAAAATGTCTGCTGTCAATCTTTAGGTTTATCTTAGAATGTTATGTAAGTTCTTTAGTTGACTTAAAATGAGTGCTATGCATGATACTGGGGTCAAATTTAAAGTTTTTAATTGCTCAAATAAATCCACTTTGGAAAATGTTCTTCATAAAAAGCTCCTTCAGTCTACTTCCATAAAATTTGTCCTCTGTTTCATCAGGTTTCCTGTTAAAAAGTGAATGCAAAAATATTTTATGCCAAAAGATAATGGTTGGTGTGGACAAATTTTAAAGTTCTTATTTTTAATAGATTAAAAGTCTCTCATTAACACACAGAGCAAACTTCTACCTACTGTTCTACAGATAACATTTAGACAAGTTGCCCGGTCAGAAAAAGAAAAGTAAAAAAAAAAAAAAAACAAGTACTGCAACATGAGGACAGTCTGTAGTGAAAACATAAATAAAAGCAGAAATGTTCTTTCACTGTCAGTGCCAGCACTTGTGTTACAGATGGTAGAAATATAATGAACATCTCCACATCTCCGTAAATGGATCAGGGGTTGCTTTGCAGAGATGTGGATGAAGGAAGTCTGTCATCAGAGCAGACGGTTTACACAGTCTGACATATACTGTACACTTTTTGTTCTCATGGTGACAGCAGTTGAGTTTACTTTCTATTAAATATGGAAGTATTTTGGCAAGCCTAATGTGTGGTGCTATCCATGGTACTGAAAGTGGGATTTATTTCAGGCATGTGAAATTAGCATTTAAATTTTTTGTTTTGTTGTGTATAATCGAAATGCAAGTTATTACAACAAATTACAC
Source organism: Coranthus polyacanthus (assembly GCA_037367275.1). Lineage (NCBI taxonomy): Eukaryota > Metazoa > Chordata > Actinopteri > Kurtiformes > Apogonidae > Coranthus > Coranthus polyacanthus. The sequence goes on from JAPQRN010000016.1 coordinate 8,208,088, forward strand.
ACCCACCCAAACAACACATGCTATGTTGGCAGCAACTCAAGTCACACAATAGGCTTCAGGCAAAACAGTAGATACCAGTAATTATACAGGTACCCATATGCAGCAACAAAAGGCTGGACAGATAAGAACATACACACACCATGCTAAAATACATTTCTGTGTGCGTCCTTGCTAATGCTATCAGGTATGGCAGAATCCACTCGTGGGTGACAGTTTTTAAATTCATCCAAATTGGCACCATGTGATCTTTCTTTTTTGTCATTCTCTTTTCTCTTCATAAATCTACTAGTGTGTAAAAAAGGCATTTTTATTGTTATGCTGATTAACTGTGGCACTAGCAAATACTTCTAAGTAGCTGTGAATTGAACCTCCTCATATAAGCATTCTTATGATGTCAAAAAATTAAATACATACTTTTTATTTCATTCATTTCCCCATCTCTAGAGCATGTTATAAACTAAACCTAAACACAGTATTGTCTACAAATCAATCAAAATCAAATAATACATATCAGTTCGTATATAGACTACATAGTTATTAACAATGTGACTTCAGAGTTAAAATAACATGGCCTTGATGAATGATGAATTTGCAACCATGAGAGAGGCAGGTTTTTCCAGTATACTATATATAGTATATCTCATTATAACATCTCACATATAACCATCTCAGTGAGAGTTTATGTCCAGGCCTTGGAAAAATTTCAAGCTCCATATTGCATATGCAGCAACCTGTCCCTTTTTAGAGAAATGTCAGAAAATACGAGCTCACATCTGGTTGATGTAATTCTCAATAGCTGACGTCCACTGTTCTAGAAAGGTGGACCCATTCATGTAGTCAGTTCTTATCCAGCAGACAGGGACACTTTTGTACAATGTGTGTGGGAGTGTATTTGATTGAACACAGAGATTACTTTGGTTATCATCCAGAAAAGTGTCAGGTTTCAGCTACAGTATGCTGCTTCCATTTTCCAGTCTGCTAGTCTCCATCCTTTGTCAAATTTTTCCATGTTTGCAAGGTTTAGCTATTAAATCCTGAGTAATTTTTCTATTTACATTTATTTTCAGATATGATTTCCTAAAGATGCAAGTTTCCACGGTGTAGCATAATCATATTACCATGAATATATAAAAAACTATCTATAATCTGCACAATGCTGGGCTTCAGCACCCACAAGTGATGTAACATGTTTTAAGTGCATTGTTCACAGCACACCAGACTGTCATCCCATGACACATTTTATCAAAATATAACAGAGGAAAGAGAGACGAAAGTAAAGCGAAAATACTTTACTGAAGGAGAAAATTTAATTTCGGTGAGTCCAGATATTTCCACTTACAGCTCACTTGTTTTTAAGGAGACCACAGTAGTGTACTTCACTGTAGCGTTTTTGTGTGGCACGAGATGACGTGATGCCATGATGAACGTAGCTGACAACTGAGAATACTGCTTAGACAAACAGAGTAACACTCAGTTTGCAACACTCCGTGACTCTGAACACTGACAAGGGTGCAAGATAGGATATTTGTAAAACATAGAGTGAGACCGAATAATACGCGAAGGTGCATGTGCATTTTAATGATAGTGCTGAGAAGAAGCCATCACAACAGCGTCCTATTGTCCCTCAAGGATAACCGTACCCACAGTACACTTGGATTTTTGTCTAACAGATGGCAATACAGCTGTGCAGGCATGTTCATCCCAAGGTTAACTATGTACAACAAACACTTAAAAACGTTCACTACTGTGTATGTTGTGCAAGAATTACTCATAAGAACAAATTCCTACTTAAAGAACATTTGCAAGTGATTTAATAGAATTTGTTAAATTATGGAGATTGCTAGTTAACTGAGCATACAGACAACAAGTTTTATTTTTCTTCCACACAGGTAAAAAAAAAAAAAAAACACACACAAACCACATACAGTAGTTGCTAGGAATATTCTCTCTACAAGAACATAGGACAACAAATAATTTCAGGCAAAGACATATGAATGGTTTAGTGTAGAAATACAGTTCAGGTAGATGCGGATTGTTTAATAAACCTCAGACTTTTCTTCTCCTTCTCACTCTGACAGGAAATCAGTTCTATAAATAAACAGTACTTGTCAGGAAATTAACAGTTATATATGTATCACTTTCATCTAGGGTTTCATCTATTACAATTTATAATATTAACTTAATAAACAGGGATGTGTAAAAACTGCATGTGAATAAAGAGTCTTTATGGGGTGATATCATTCACATGACAAAGCTGTGAAGTGATTGATTAATGTATATTACACTGCTGTAAAAAAGAAAAGAAAAAAAAAACACTTAATAAAGTAAAATGTAATGTTTGCATCATGAGTAATTCTTGAATGAATAGATGTTGACTGTGTAACACATCTTAAGATATGAGATTATGAGATATTTTCTCATTGCTGATTAAAGGAAAGAACAATTTTATGGTCACAGGATTTAGACATAGCAAGGTATTAAATAGTCAACCAATGAATGCACAACACTGAGATGGTGATGAATGTTATTTTGTTAAAATCATCTTTGTCATTGAATACAATGTAGTCAATACAAAAGTGTACTGAAGAAATAATGTGAGCTATAAATGTGCACACAATAGATAGGGGTTTTATTGTTTGCACATGCAAATTAATACAGATGTTACCCCTTTTAACTATTACCTGCTGCGATACGCTAGTGATAAATTAATTAAATAGATACATTAAAAATAAATCATATGACCTTACTTTAATATGCATGGTTTCCATTATATAATTAAGCTATATAAGCAACATAAAATCCAACAACATTGCTGTTTTGCACAGAGGAGTTCACTAATGAAGCCATAGGGTCACATCCATTTAAATAATAATGAATTTCACAGGTCTATACAGTATGTCATCGCCATTAATATAGTGGAGCTGCGCATGTTTGTCTGGTGGTATTTCAGTAGTATCTTTGTCCCTCACATTGAATTGTAGATGGGATTGCAGGTTTCATAAATGCCACGTCTAAATGGATGTAGGCCTCAGACATCGTCCATGCTTCTCATGGCTTTGTGACTGAACCTTCGTCTATCTTTGAAAGGTCACTCTCCTCGGTCTGGTTTGCTCCCACAATACTCTCTGCAAATGACTCACGCTTTAATGGGAAGCTGTTGTGAGAAGGGAAATTGTACTGAGCTTTTTGGCTGCAGCCAGCCACAGCACCGCATTCCTGCAAATATGTGTATTTTACACAGTTTTTGAAAATGCTTACTCGACACGATTGTTCTTTTTCAGCGAAAAGGAAGCAAAAAAGAAGAAAAAAAAAAGGCAGGGTTGGGTTGGCATGGTATTCCAGTTGTTTTTTTTTTTCTGCATGTATTTGTTTATTTTTTATTAACCGTCCACTAAAATGAACCCATGAGGGAAACTGTGTGTCATCACTGACAGCTCTCACCATGAGGCCTTGCAGGGATTAGCTTCGGAGTGCTGACAGGGTCAGAGCTGTACGGATCAAGTCTGCAATTATTTATCTAAAAAAACATACCTGTTTTTCTGCAGCGTCGATTGATGTCTAATAGGCTGCTCGGAAATATTTTAAGTAAAGTAGTTAAAAAAGTTAAAATTGCACTTCAAATGTTTAAGTCACATCTTTAAAGAGAATCTTGCATTAAAATACATACCATATGGTTTCAATTGTATTTACAAACTAAAAGCATGTCCCCTCCGTTAGTGTCAGAGTGTATGAACTCTTGGTTCTAACTTCACTTGTACTTTAATTTGATTGGTGCCCTAACTCTATTACTGTCATTGTTTGAATCACAGGGCGTTAGATTGTGTATTTATGCTTTAATTTGTGTATGTATCTGGAATTGGTTTGAAGTGTTGCTCTGTGTTTTGTTAGAGATCATGTATCTAAAAAAAAGTCTCTCCTAACACAGGGTATCCATGGAGTAATGAGGATACATGTGACTTGATGTTTCCACAGTCTGCTTTTCCTGTAACGTTAACTATCGCCAGTGAATATTTTAAGCGGAATTTTCTATCACTTTACACATAATGTGAGGACGATTAAAATTTTGGTTTTACCTCGAAGCCAGTTTACCACATTTTCAGTTTTGAAACAACGCATACATTCGTACAATCAGGTGTTTTCCTGCTACAACTGTACTTAGACTGGCATGACAACTAGCTTAAGGTGTAGATCAATAGTGTTTTGTAAATGATATATCTAAGTTTTCTAACTAAATTACCCATATTGATATGTTCTAGTATTACACGATGTTTACCATTATCTTGTACTTTGTACCACATTGTTGTAAATGTGGTAATGAATGTGTGGCAACTGCTGTGTGGCAAAGGTTTCACAATACACAGTTTAAAAAATAAGTATAGCCAGTGATTTCCTTGGATACTGTATCTGCTGAATACTACAGCGTAATGTATTTGTCACCGTGGATAATTTTTTAAAATAATATTTTAGGATTATATTAGGTTATTTATTCTGTGTTTGAGTATTGAGTATTTGATCCACAGTGTTACATTTATTTCATTTTATGAATATATCATTAAAAATTTACATTTCTGCAAAATCTTTTGTCAATTTAATTGGTTTTAATTATTGTTCTACAGCCACCCTAAATCACTTTTTTTCTGTTTTTTTCCCACATTTCCTTCTAATTATCTGTGTATAACAACTGTCCAGAGGTATTGCAAAAGAAGGATTTACTTAGACATATTGCACCTTGTAATTATGAGTTTTCGAAAAGCAGAGTTTACACATGACAGATTGTTGCAAGGTAGTCTGAGATAAGCAGTCCTGCTGTGACCAGCATCGCACACTTATGAATAATAATGAATAAAAATAACTCTTGCGTGGTTAACATTAAAGCATTACAACTATCCCTCCCTGTGGTTCTGGTGAGAACCATGCAGGCAAAGAGGCACTTTGCTTTTAATAACTGATGCTGGTCTTAAAAAAAAAAAAAAAGAAAAGATTAAAATTGATTTTTAGGTTTTTAGTGTATTAGGAATTAATGATACAAATGTCTGGGGGAATTAAAAGCTCGTTGGATGAAGCCAAGTGTGGCCATTCATTCGTCAGAGTCAGCCAGGTGTGAGGGCTGTTAAGACATTCACAGGGGCGTGCTGCCTTCGTCAGCCAAGTCTGCCAAGTCTAACACCTGCGGCTTGCGGAATATTTTTCCATACTGCATTGTCTTTTGCCAAAACAGTGTTGACACGGTGGAGGAAGGGAACAAATTAAACAGGCTAAAGATATACACAATGTTACAGAAAGAGAAGCCGATGTTAGCAAGTAGACAACAACAGGTCTGTTTTATCCTACACCTTGTTCACATCCAGATGTATTCAAAAGAAGAAGTCAACCCCTGAGCACTGTGTATCATATGTATATGCGTGTGCCCTACACTTAAACTACTTTCCACAGCATGCATGTCAGTATATTTGTATGACAGCTTGCAAGCATGTGCGTCATTAAAAATAGCTTCTTAATGCTGTTTAATCCTGGGCCTCATGTAGACAACATGTGATTTCTCACACCTCCTTTTGCATTGCATTCAGAAGAATGTTACAATGGAGAATACTAATGAGCGAAACCACTTTTTCAACACAGTAACTTTGATCCGTGGCTGTGATTATGGCTGTCTATATTTTATATTCATTATATAATATCAATCAGTAAACATAGTATGCTGATATTTAAATTGATTGTTGTTTGTTTTTTTGTCTCTGCAGGTCCCCTTTTTATGAACTAACATGGACAAAGTGGTTATCAGCCTCCTGCTTCTGGGAACCGCAGTTACAATGGTCCATGCATGTCCCAAATACTGTGTCTGCCAGAACCTGTCAGAATCTCTTGGGACTCTGTGCCCTTCCAAAGGCCTGCTCTTCGTTCCCCCGGACATCGACCGGCGAACTGTAGAGCTTCGGCTGGGTGGCAACTTCATCCTCAAGGTCACCACACAAGACTTTGCCAACATGACAGGTCTGGTGGATCTCACCTTGTCCCGCAACACGATCAGCTCCATCCAGCCTTTCTCATTCATTGATCTGGAGACCCTGAGATCCCTGCACCTGGACAGTAACCGGTTGACTGAGCTGGGACCAGACGACCTCCGAGGGTTGATCAACCTCCAACACCTGATCCTCAACAACAATCAACTTAATCACATTTCCAAAGCAGCCTTTGATGACCTGTTACTGACACTGGAGGACTTGGATTTGTCATATAACAATTTGCGTAGTGTGCCTTGGGAAGCCATCCGCAAGATGGTCAACCTTCATCAGATGAGTCTGGATCATAACCTCATCTCCTTCATTGCAGAGGGGACTTTTACAGATCTGGATAAACTGGCTCGCCTGGACCTCACCTCGAACCGTCTGCAGAAGCTCCCTCCTGATCCAATCTTTGCACGCTCCCAGAGCAGTGTTGTGATGAGTACTCCATATGCACCTCCACTCTCTCTCAGCTTTGGTGGAAACCCGCTGCACTGCAACTGTGAAGTGCTTTGGCTTCGGAGGCTAGAACGTGAGGATGATATGGAAACCTGTGCTTCTCCTGCCAGTCTCAAGGGACGCTACTTCTGGTCCGTTCGTGAGGAGGAGTTTGTTTGCGAGCCTCCTCTAATCACACAGCATACCCACCGGTTGCTAGTGCTGGAGGGCCAAACAGCTAGCCTTCGCTGCAAAGCTGTTGGTGACCCAATGCCCACTGTGCATTGGGTTGCCCCTGATGATCGTTTGATCAGCAACTCCTCCCGAGCAACAGTGTATGAAAATGGCACTCTGGACATTACAATCACCACATCAAAGGATTATGGTACCTTTACTTGCATTGCTGCCAATGCAGCTGGAGAGTCTACTGCATCCATAGAGCTGTCAATCATTCAAATTCCCCACCGAAGCAACGGGACAAACCGCACTACACAGGCCAAGTCAGGACTTTCTGATATAACCAGCTCTACCAAGGTCAGTAAAGGGGAGCCTAAACCTCTGCCAGAGAAGGTGGTGTCCGTATCAGATGTGACTGCTGTCTCTGCTTTAGTCCAGTGGACTGTTAGCAAATCAACTCCAAAGGTCAAAATGTATCAACTTCAGTACAATTGTTCTGAGGATGAAGTCCTCATTTACAGGTAAGAATGTCTCTTGGGAGAGACTCTTGTGGTCAAAGTAGTATATCAAGCAAAGATAAAATCTTTGACTTCAGCTGATCACTTTTCAAGTCAGTGACTAATTGTTTGCTCAGTGCCTACTTCAGACACATCCAGTTTCTTTTGAAGTGTTACCCAGACATCAACCTTTCATTTTTCTTAATCCGTCATGAGATTTTTTCCCCTAAATTGACAATCAGTGGGGATGCTGCCTTTCACCAAAAGAATAAGGATGAAGAGTGAGTATGCATTTATAAAAAAAGTAAAACCCAATATGAAATCCTTGCCCTGAACCATTAATTAAAAATCCAACAAGAAAAAGGATTATAGACCTCCATTTTAATGTATCCTTCTTAAGCTGCTCAAGTCCATAAAGCATAAGCTTGGAGACTGCAGCTGGAGATCCTTGGGTTCTGTGAAATCAATTTCTTATGTCAAATGAGACACTGAAAGCCATGACATTCAGCCAAGATAATTGAGCTGGAAATATAGAAAACAGACTGGCCATTTAAACATTAAATCAATTTGGGGGAAGACATTCAAAAGGGCTAAATATGAAGTGTGCTGTATGAACAAACAAATTGATCATTTTTATGTGATCTGTATGTAAATGCAAAGGCTACAGCACTCAGATATTGTTGCCATTTGCTATGTATATTATTTTTGTACGTTGCTTGGCTACAGTGAATATCTATCATTGCAGTACCTCCTTGGGCACCAGTGAATGAATATAAACAAAATTGCAAATCCCTTCTGAGAATGGCCGCTCTGAGTATGCTAAAGATGGTATTTACTGCACTAGAAACAGATAAAGTGGCTCAGTAATGTGGGTCAGCTGTACGTATCCTCAAATTCTCACAACCAACAATCTTTTGAGCAGCACTTCACCCTGCAATGTATTATTTCCCATAGTCCCACACAATTTGCCTAAACTGTGCATTCCAATAAGACTCTTTTAATGAAATAATAATTTACAGAATATGGGAAGCCAAAAGCCTGGTTATTAGCTAAGAATATGAAATTAAAAGTGTACATAGTATTGAAGATAGATATTACTTTGTTCAAATACTGTGAATGCAACTCACTGTCCCTATGAATTCAATAATAAGGTGTTTATCTGATTTCGTGGCTTGCACACTCTGTGCCAGTTTGTCATGCCAGAACAAAAGACAACAATGTGAATTTTCAATACTAGTCACAAAACATTGGATGACTCATCCACAGTTCTTGCAAATACGTCTATGAATTTTCTCTAATATGCCTATTAACTGCAAACTAATGTTCTTTAAAACCACACGTCTACGTTCATTGATTTGAATAATCATTTCCTGTCCTGCCTTCCTTTTTTATATTATCACTACTAACAAAAAACAGTACATGTAATGTTTTTGCTTTGCATACTATTTTGTGACGTGCATACTTTTCTTTTCTCATTTGGTTTATAGCTTGTTCATCATTAATTTTGTAATATATGATGATGAATTTGAATAGTTTCACCTCATCATCCCGCTCAGCTCAGCTACTATTTTCATTTTCAGCTGCTATCAGTTTATACTTTTTATGTAATGTGATGCTTTAAATTGTTTCTACTGTACATTCTGTCCCTTTGACATTCATATTTAATTGGAAAAATCTATTGATGTATATGTGCTCTTATATAACAAATCCTGTGCAGTGTCTTTGCATGTCAGGAGACAAATTAGAGGCTGAAAGAAAAAAGAGGCCAACTACTGTTTTTGAATAAATATTGATATGATTTCATTGCTCGCACATGCACACCTACTGTGCTCCTTTAGTTGGCCGACATAGTTTCCCAGGGCATTGCCCACGCTCAAGCAATGGCGTGATTAAAAATCAATCAAAGCCATGTGGGGGAGGAAAGAGATTGCATGCGTTCTCACAAACACGTGAGGCAAAGCAGCTTCTTCCTGGTTATGGAAAAAGGCAATTAAGGATGAATAATGAACTGCATCCCCACTGGTGTCTGGGCTCTGTGGAAGTGGTGCTTCAGAGGGATCAAAGCTATAGACGCTTGTGCTGTCGGAGAACAGCAGGCCAACAATGGATGGACAACTGAGGAATCTATTTACAGACAGCTATACCAATATGGTTACAATTCTTGAAGGGGTCTTTTCTGTCCATATAGTTTATGTACAGTAATAGCCTTTGATTGTTACTCCAGGTTTTATAGCTTCAGCTTTTATAGCTTGGGCAATAACAAATCACTTGGCCGGTTAAACCTACCAACCTACGGAAATAAAAGATCAGTTAAAAGAGGCATAGTGTGCCTTCAAATAGTCAACCTTAGTACAACATCTGCGTTCTGATAATGGCACTAACACAGTGTTTTATGATTACACACCTACATTTTTTGGAGGTTGAGGTTCAGTTTTGAGTGCATTCCATTGCATTAACATAATACAGCTTTCAACATCCGTCATAAGCGGTGAGGCTGATTTAATCAGTCATATTTAAACATTTAGAATAGCGACAGACGGAGCTGAAATAACTTAATGCATGTTAAATGGAACGTAGAGCATATTACATTTTCCCAAAACAATATTCAAAAAATAGCCATTGGACACTTATCTCATTACTATTGCTTCATGCATATCAAATGGGATACACTAGGACCAATGAAGTAATTTGTCTGAATTACTCTTTGCATATAAATAGCTACTTAGCATGCTTCATTTTGGCTATTTCTTTGATCTGCTCCCGCCTAACACACAATGCAATGCACATTTTAACACTAAAGTTTTCTACCCTTGTATTGAACTCCCAGAAGCCTGTTTTTGAATGCTGTTTCTTTCTGTCTCTTTGTAGGATGATTTCCATGACTAACAGAGCCTTCTCAGTTACAAATCTTGTCCCAGGGATGCAGTATGACCTGTGTGTCCTGGCCATCTGGGATGACACTGCCACCACCCTCACTGCCACCAACATTGTTGGCTGCGTGCAGTTCATTACCAGAGATGACTATCCACAGTGCCAGTCGCTTCACAGTGGCTTCCTGGGGGGTACTATGATTCTGGTCATTGGAGGCATCATCGTGGCCACACTGCTGGTGTTCATCATCATCCTCATGGTGCGCTATAAGGTTACCAGTGGCATCCAGACCAACAAGCTACCCGCTATGAGTAACACATACTCGCAGACAAATGGAGGGTTAAACAGATTTAACGGTGCACCACCACAGGTCAAATCCACTGTGGTAGTCATGCGTGAGGAGATGGTAGAATTCAAGTGTGGATCGCTCCAGAGCAGCCTCTCTTCTTCCTCTTCCTCCTCTAACTCATTAGACAGCCAAACAGGGAGGGGGGCTGTTGACCGCTACAGTATGCAGGGAAGCGAATGCAGCACCCTGCCTAGCAGCAAGTTCAGGAGGCACGGTGCCAAAGCACGGCCAAACCTGGACCATCTTATAGGGGCCTTCACCTCACTGGAGCTGCGAGGGGTATCGAGGGACCACCAAGGGGCTTCTGGTCCCGCCACCAATTCCAATGCTATGATGACGGTAGCTATTGCTCCCCCATCTGATAAAGAACCTCTGCTTGGAAGAGCCGAATCCACCACCATGCTGGGACGTCTCCTGGGTCTTCCCCAGGAGGGTAAGCCCAAAAGGAGCCACTCGTTTGACATGGGTCATGTGGGGGCCACACAGTGTCGCAGCAGCTACCCCCGCAGGATCAGTAACATCTGGACTAAGCGCAGTCTGTCTGTTAACGGCATGCTGCTGCAGTATGATGACAATGAGGATGAAAAGCCCACTTTTGAGAGCTCTGAGTGGGTGATGGAAAGCACAGTTTGAGGACAGTTAGTCTAACTGTGGTCCATGGCCAAACAGCAAATCTATATCAGGACCTAAAGGTATATGAGTGCAGAGGGAGGAATATTCCAGAAGGAATCTACTTTGGGTATTGCATGAAGTTATCCGTGTGAATACTGTCTGAGTAATTATGTGAGAGAAGACACTCACATTTATAGATTTCCCGGCCATGATCTCATATTTCTGACAGTATTGAACTGTATCTGAAAAAAATGTTTGTATTATGAGACAACGTGGAATCGTATTGTGCAGATATGGCCTATGTGGAATTATTCCCAATCCACAGGCATATGAGAGTATCTCAGAGAAAAAAGATTAGAAATTCAAAGTGGATTTACTACATCTTTATCAAAAAAACTGAATGCTAAGAGGATTTGCCTCGACTGTGGTGAACTGGATGTGCATCACAATGTCTTGGACCCTCAGCCTGAGGACTACTACTACTACAGTAGAGAAGAGGACTTGAAGAGCGAATAGGAAATTAAAACAAAGTCATTTTTATTTTCATCTGGGTTTTCTATCATTTTTACTATTTATTATTTGGGGTCATTCATCAGCAGGCACAGGCATAGCTACCCCCACTCATAGAGCCACTTGAATCATTTACTAGTATTTCAAACTTCAGTGATAAATTGACAGCAGGACTCATTGAAATAACAGCATGAACCACATGACATCTGTTACGCTGAACAACAACAAGCCAGGCTTCTATTTCTACCTCAGGTTATTAATCATATGAGGTTATTTGTATAAGAAAAGTGATGGAAAATACAAGCCAAAAGCACAAGAATGATAACTCACTAAAAGCACAGAGTTCCTTACTTGTTTGCAAGTGCTATAAAGAAGTTACTTAATCTCCAACTCATTAAATTCAGTGCGTTTTCAGCATAGGTTGAAGTCCTGCTGTGACAAAATGTATATCTGAATACTTTGTTTCACTCCCTCTTCGGTGACAGTGGTCCCTGCTGGCTAAAAGGACACTGATGTAAGCACAGTGTTTGCCACAGGCTACGGTTGCAGATGCTATCAGCACATATTACAGTATCCAGACATTGAAAGTCTTGAAATCCATCAGGCTCATTTACTTAAGCCACAGGTGGATGTGTAATTCTCTTTAGGCAACACAAACATAAGTGTATGGCAGTTACTCGTTTAGACAGGTTAAATGGCGAAACAGACAGACATTAATCAGCCTGATAAAGGTCATTATGCTGCTTAGGAGAGAAGGTTAAGTGAAGAAAAGGGAGAGAGAGACACACAAATTATTAAGGGCCAAACTCTGTTTCACCAGATTGCATGATACACAACATTTGTGGGTAGATTCATTATTTGAATTGATTCATCAGAGCAACCATTTATTTTTCATTGTTTTTCATACAGGGCTGTACATTGCAGTAAGACACTTTGAATTAGTTGCTATCCTGATTACTGCCTCCAATCAACAGACATCCAAACACATTTTGATGCCTTTCTTAATATCCCATGGGTTTCTGCTGCATTTCAAGATGTGGGGTGTTCATATTTTTTTTCCTTTCTTTTTCTTTTTTTTAATTTTTGATTGTTTTCTTCCCTAGATGTACCGTTCTGTATATTGGCATTTTTGTACAATAACTGGGTGAGAATGTAAAGGGGGGTAAAAATTGTGCAGTAGTACTTTTATTTTCATGTGAAGCAAACAGTGAGAAGGTGCTTTACTGTGGTGTACCAACTTGGTCGTTGTTAGTCGGCTCACTGAAATGGGATTTTACATGGTGTTACAAATAGAGCAAAGAAGTTGAGGGCTGTCTGTCAGGGTTGGTTTATGTTATACCACTATGCTGATTGAGGTCTCAATATAAAAATACAATAACCATGAATACTAATCTTATACTCTACATTGAAAAGCATTATTCTACAGAACCCATAGTTTCCCTCCAAATTTAGCTAGTATGTCAGTAAGTTTCCAAGTCAAAGAATGATTTTGGTATGGCATTATTCTTGTTTCAAAGGTCGCATGCTTGCATCATGTGCACGTATCTGGCTTTGTTGTGTGACTTTTGAAACTAGAATAACAATGAAGCATCACAATGGTGTTTCTGAAAGAAAAAATGTGGGTGAGGAGGATATCTTGAAGTCTGGGGTGAGTAATACCAAAACTATTAATTCATGGCATAGTACAATTGAGAAAATGTGCTTTTTGTCATTTTGGGCAACCAAACATCTAACTTTTATCTACTTGTGGCATCATGTAACATCTCCTTTCACTCTGCTAACTAAGAATACAATAAGTGTGTACTTGAATTGACATAGTCATGATTCTCACCTGAGGTTCTAGGACAAAAATGATAAAAAAAAAAAAAATACAGTTTCTGTGTGAAAACATTTTGCTACAAAAGAATATAAAACAATGATTAATTCCTATGAACCAAACTGAGTCTTTTGTGTTTTTACTTCCCACAATTTCTCACAAATCCACTGTTTATTGCTAGGGATTACATTACTAATTACATTTTTGGACGTCGTCCTTCCAAACTCAGTGTTTACCTTGCAGTGCCTGCCCAAAAAGGTACAAAGTAGATGATGGAGTGTCCTTCCCTCTTCCCTCTGTCTTTGTTTACCAGGAATGAGCCAAGGGTTTTCCTCCTGAGATCCAGCTCCTGTAATCAGGCCAGTCAGTGCTGACTCACCTCAGCGATGCCCTTATTACAAATCGCCAGTACATGCAGCTCCTGGCCAGAGCCCATAATAAGGCCTTAATTCATATAATCTGTCAGGAAAGGTGCTTACGGCAGCACAGAGTAAATATAATCTCCACAAGGGCCAAGCGTTGCATGATAAGATAGCGATATACGCACCTGCTGCAGGCTCAAGAGGAACATGGCCAGTGGATGCTGAATGTAGGTTGGGTGCAATTATCGGTCTTTGTGCTGTCACAATGCAGAAGCTTCAAATTTAAGCACGTACACTTTGAAAACACAAATATATTTATCAAAGTGTCCTGGAAAAATCATAGTATGGCAAAACATGTTTTTTTTTTTACAAAAAAGCATTTTTTTCAGCATACAAGTATTCACCTAGGAAACTGTGACAGGAGTGCTTTCTTTGTGTCAGCAGGTGAAAATACTTTCCTTGGTGTGGAGAACCTTTTAAGAGGGCAGTAAGATGAAATGCAAAGAGCATTTTGTCTGCTTATCTGCTTTTTACTGCGGGGCCTACATAAAAAGCAATCCAGGATATCTCTTTAAAAAAAAATAATTGTTGCTATTTTCAAATCAATCAAAAGTTAAACACAGTGCAGATGTAAAAACATTCCTTGAGCTTTTTTTTTTTGGCATGATGCAACTTGCACATGAGACCTTAGAGTGAAATTACTAGTTTGATATCCTGTCTACTTGGACAAATCAAAAATAAATACCTCTTTGTGAACAATAGGTGTTTGATGCTTACAGAAGAAGAACAGCAGATTTGTTGCCTATCATTGTTAATTTGACTGAGCTGCCTACTGGGAGCGTTCTCAGTAATTATCTCACGTTTCTCTTATCTCTGACTGTCACTGACAGAATTTTACTACATAAACTACAACAAATTTTGTTTTTGCAGGTCGGTAACCCCTTTTAGGTTTTGTGAAATTGTTTTTACTTTTATGCATCTTTTGTGCACTAGCAACCCCGCAGTGTATCTATTCATCATCTTTAAGCAAGACCTGCAGCAGTGTGTTTTGTGTTTTTTATAGATAGAAAGCAGACTCTATTGGAGGTCATGGCAAAAGGTTTGCATAGAGGGAATCTCATATTCCCAATAAAAGTGGGTGTCCATTACAGAGAGCTCTCCGAAAGCAACCTTATCGTCTGTTTCTGCAGTCTCGTCACTACTTTCAATGGGATTTTTTTATTCCTAGATTCGGATATAAATAACCTCATTATTAATAACGCCTGTGGGAAAGGCCATCTGAGTGTGGGGTTTGTTTATTTCTCAGACAAAGTTGTCTGGATGGAGAAAAGTTTTACTGCAGAATTCAGGGGTGTAATTTGAGCCTGCCAAAGGTGATTTCTTTTCTTGTCTCCGAGTTGGAATGCTCTCACTCAGCCTTAATAAGTATCTCATCCGCTGTCACTCTTCTCTCCTTGTAACAAGCCATTAAGTGATACCTGCTGGGTAGTGTAATAATGTGTCAAAATGCAATAAAATGCTGCTCTGGATGGTTAGAAAATGCAATCACATCACCACATTATTGCATTAACTGTCATTTGTGGTATTTCTTCATAAGGGTGTCACATATTTGAACATATAATACAATTAAAATCTGATACATTTATATTTGTGATTATGAATAGTTCGTTTTGCAGTATAATCAGGTGTGGTAGAAGATGTATTAGAGTGGGAATCACAGGTGTAAGACATACACCAACATGTAAAAAATACTCACACAAAATTCTAACTTGTCATTTTGTAGCCTGTTATTTCAGTCGCACAACTAAAACCTTAACTGGTTTCCAGGGATCCAGGCAGTGACAATATTAATAACTGCTTTGTGTCTGTTAGCCATAATAACTGTATAATGCACCCCACTGTCGGGTCAGATGTATATGCCATGCCGAGTCAGGCTTTTAGTTTTATTCCATTTGCAGTCTCTGAGGTGCACAAAGCCCTCAAACTTACTTTTTAAATTTAGCAGCCGATTTTATCGATTTTATTGTCCTTCCGCTGTTTAAAGGTGGAGATCCCTCAGTTTTAAACAATTACTGTCCCACCTCAAAATTGTCCACTCTGGCTAGGGTTATGGAGTCACTTGTCAATAACCAGCTGAAAGAATTCATTTCCACTAATAAAATCCTATATGGCTTCCAATCCAGTTTCAGAAAACAATACAGTACAACTGCAGCAGCCTTAAATGTAGTTAATGTTCTATTGATTCTATAAACAACAAACAACACTGTGCAGCCCTTAGATCTGTCTAAAGCATTTGACACTGCAGATCATGTAATATTAAAACAAAAACTCAACAGCATTGGACTGTCAGAACATGTTACCAGTTTGTTCAATAACTACCGTTCTGGTTCTGGTTCTACTTCTGGTTCTCTTAAAGTAACCAAGGGTGTGCCTCAAGGGTTGGTTCTGGGACCACTATTATTCATTCTGTACATTAACATCGACCACAGAGTTTCCAACTTCAGCCAATTTCCATTGTTACACTGATGACACAGTACTATTCAGCTCAGCACACCAAACCACACTCTATCTCAGCTGCAACTGGCTTTTAATACTGTTCAGTGTAACTTTCATGATTTGATTCTGTCCGCATACAGACATGATTTGAAAGAATGTCTGAATGCAGACAAAGCAAAGCTCATGTTGTTTTCAAACTCAAAATCAAAGCCAATGGATCTGTCATCCTTCACCATGTTTCAAAGCTCTGAGACTGAGGCTGTATCTCAGTACAGATACAGTATCTTGGTATTTTAATTGACCACTCACTCTCCTTCACACATCATATTCAGCAGTTGGTAAAAAGGCTGAACCTGGGTTTCTATTTCAGGATTAAGTCCTGCCTTTCTTTCGAGACCGTAACGTTTATGTCTGTGCTGGACTATGGTGATGTGACATGTATGCATGCACCTTCTCATTGCCTACATATTCTGGATACTGTTTACCATAGTGTATTGAGGTTTATTACACATTTTAAAGCCCTCACTCATCATTGTTTGTTGTATGCTCATCCTGGAATGTCTGCCTTGCCCACCCGGACACTAAAACATTAGCATCTTCATATTCTAAAGGCTATCTTAGGTTTTCAAAACTACATCAGTCAGAAATGTACAGGTAGTTACAGCCTTCCGTCCCAGGATTTATACTTATTGTCTGTACCAGAGGTTCACACTGAACTGGGAAAAAAGGCATCCAAACCTGCTCCTCCCTCTGCTTGGAACAATCTGCAAAATAACCTGAAACTTTGCTCTCATTGGACACTTTCAAAGAGATTTTAAATGATGTGGAGGCAGAAACATCTGGTTGTAGATGTTTTGCCTGATCTCAGTTGTATATTGATCCATTTCTGATGAATATTTGTTGATTATTTCCTGTTTCATGATTCTGTAATTTATTTATTTGTCATGATGTGTGTGTAAGTATGTTTAACTGTAACATTGTCTAACTGTGCTGCTTGTTTTGGCCAGGACACTCTTGAAAAGGAGATTTTTAATCTCAATGAGCCCTTCCTGGTTAAATAAAGGTTAAATAAAAAAGTCAATGTTGCAGCCAAATATTTGCAAAGAGATGAATAGTAAATAGTGTCAAAATAGTTGTCAAATAATTGTAATTGAATCACCACTGAAATGGTGATTCAGTGCGAGGGCATAGGTTTGCATATGGACAGTAGGGACATGTCCCTACCAATATTTTGGAAAGTCAGAATTATCCTTAACAATATTTGAGGAATTTATTGGTATTATCTTACCTTATTGATCGCACAGTCCATTAGAGGTTATGCAAGCACTCATAGAACTGGAGTTACAGTGACTAGCCTATGTGTGCTGTGCACAGTAGCAAAACTAACTTGAGTTTGTCCATGTCAACTGTAGACTGTGTAAAAGATGGACGTTGTGATGCTGTTTCCTCCCTCTATGTAAAAGTGAAGCCAAAATCCGGTGGTCATGGGAGCGGCCATGCAATCTGTGTGATGCAATTTGGAGTCAAAGTCTGCACAGTAGAGACATGGAATGTCACGTCAAGTCATGTCACGTCATGTCACGTCACGTCAAGTCATGTCACATCATGTCACATCATGTCACATCATGTCACCTCACCGCACCTCACCTCACGTCACATCAACCCCAGCAGCTGGCCACCTGGTTCCAGTTCCTGGCCATTTGTCTGACAGATTCTGGGCCATGATTTTTGGAACAATTTATTGGAGGTATACTTTAAGTTTTTAGTTTGGTCCAATGGTCTCATTGAATAACACGGAGGGTGTGGGATTTATGACCTATATGGCAGCCAGCCACCAGGGGGAGATCGAGAGGTTTTTGCTTCAGATTTCAGGTGCTCTTACGATGTCCACCATCTCACACACAGTCTATGATGTCAACATGTTCTTTGCATGCCGCTAACAAAAAGAGAAGTGACATGAGGAGATTTTTCACTTCCCAGAGCATCAGTAGCAAGTAATAAACTAACAAGTCAGAAGCCACATCATTACCTAATGCCACCAGCCTTTCTACTGTGAAAATTAACGTGTAACTTTACCCACTGAATGATTCTGAAAATTGCTACGAAGTTGGAAAAGAAAAGGAGTGTGATGATTAGTGGCTGAATGTCCAGGTGTGGATGTGTGTAACAGGAGTAGTTCAGGTACATTCATATGACAGAGAATCACAAGCCACCTACACTGTGAAATATAATAAGTTGGTTGAAAAAAATATGGAAGCTAATTGCCTTAGAAAATTAAGTTAAGTAAATTTAAGATGGTGTGTTAGAATAACTAATTTATTTTAAATGTGCAGTTCTTAATCAAGTAGTGTAGGTAACATAAACTTATTAAGTTTATGTAAGTTAAAATCAATGTTTTTTGGTAACTGCAGAGCAATTAACAGAAAAGTTCACATATTGGGTTATCCACAAATATAAAGTATTTGTTGGACAAACAATTAGCAGTACAATAATCGTTGCTATCTCATAGCGGATGAGTCTTCACAGATCTAACACAGCAGAACGTTTTTCATGTTTTCACGAGAAGGTTTTGTTTCCCAGTCCAAGCATTACTGTTTGAATGCATTTTAGTGTATTTTGCCGTGCAGTGTGGTTAATCCAACAGCAAAGCATATGTACGCCCAAATAACAGGCTGAGGCATTGTCCATGACAATATCTCACTCAAGTACGATGCAGTGGAGATGGGCTGGAGGTGAAATGTGTTTGGATCCAGCTGAGGACCATCAACACTCACTACAGTCAGTACATCAAGTGTGGGGGATGCTAGGGTCTCATCTCTCGCTGTACCCTGCAAAGAAAAGACATATGTTCTTTAGACTAGCAAGTTTTGTTTATAACTTATTGCAGGGGTCATCATCTACATTTGTCCAAGGGCCAGAATGTTTCCATGGACAAACTGTATTTTGTGAGCAAGTACTTAGTTATTGCTAACTACAGGCATGCCTTTGAGTGCTGTGTGGTCACATCTGTTGTGTAATGTTACATTGAAAATATCAGCTAAGTGACAAATGTACAATACACAAGCACAAATCTGAAAGGGAGTGAAACAGGTTCATCATCTGGAGCCTCAAAGTTTCAAACAGGCCTCTGAAGTGCGCTTTGTGTCACCAATGTAGAGAACAATATGGATTTCAAAAGGTATAAAATTAAATTACTTACCACCCCATTGAAGTCCTGCGGTAACTTTGGAAGTTTCTGTCCAACAGTTCCTTTTCCGACATGTAGAGTTCGATGAAACGTGGGGTGTGCTGGACCAGGGCCTCGAAGAACTTGACCTCATGATCCTTACCGGCAATTCTGTTAAACTCTACAAACAAAATGAAAAACAAATGCAGGGCACATTAAGTGGACATCAATTGGATTCACCATTTTAATGCGTACCTTTAGCGCATTAAAAGATTTTCACATACACAAACATTCCTTATGAGGGCATGGAAGTGGTGATATGGGTGTGCGGCATGTGCAATGTTTTTAATGCTAAAGTAAGTAGCCTCCCTTATCAACACAAAATGTGCAGTACTTACAGGTCCACTGCATTCGAGGTTTTTGAGCTGAACTCTGAAAAGATAGAAACAAAAGAATCAAACTCTCGACTCAAATGAAATATGCACTGCTTGCAGTAATCTCAGTAATCCATGCAGTGATTCAATTTCCAATTTCTTCACTGTACACCATTGACTGTATATATTAGTGGACGGAGGAACCGTGACGTCACCCTTTAGCACCCATCTAAGTGAACAGCATCTTTAAAATAATTTTGCCACTTATTCTTTCCCATGTCGAACTGCAGCCCTTAAACCTTTCTAACAAAAAGAGCAACTCTGTAGTCTGTGTGGTAAAATTCAAAATTGCTGCTATCGTGTGAGTCTGGTGGTTGAGAACAGAGTGATACAATGCCTTAAGTTTAACCTGTCAGAAAATGAAGGAGGTTTCGCAGAGTCTGACTGAAGGACAGGTGGACTGAACAACTCCGATTAGAGGCGTTAATTTTGATTTTTAAAACAAATTGATGTAGAGTTGTAGTAAATGTATGACTCGGCTTCATCGTGAAAGTGGGAAGGCTCAAAAAGATTTTAAAACAGAAGTGCTGAGTCGAGCCGTTTTCACCCATAAATATAATAATACATATTTATCGATTTTTATGTGTATTGTTACCAGTTGTTTATTGTCAGCTGATGTTAGTTAGCGTTAACCATATTAGCTAGTGCCAACAAGATAACTCTGGCCTCTGTTACCTGTCAGGTTGTCAGTTATATATTTATATATATATCAAATTGTGACTTAAATTTCAGTCTTTGAATCCCATGAAAATGTCACCATTATTTTTTATTAAATTAGTTATTTCAACTAATATAACCTTTGAAAGTCAAAGTAATAATAATCTTAAGAACAATCTACCCTCCTTCAGTCAATATTTAAAAATAACTGTGTCCATATTAAATGTTTAGAATTAGGTCTACACACATTGTACATCATGAGGGAGAAGCAGCTGGACCATCAGAGCTTCAGGTGAGGTAGCTTGAGGTCAAGTTAGTTGTAAGTTATTGCCAGACAACATGCTAGAAAAATATAATAATGATACACACTGTACTTTTTGTTGTTGTTGTTGGAGGGGGGGCTGTCGGTGGGGGTTGTGTCCTTCCCAACATTGAAACCAAACCTACGCCTTTGGTTTAAAGTAGTATGAAAAGGAAAGTAAGGCAGCAAGTAGCTGTGGGAAACCGGAAACAGTTTTTTACATCAAACTTTATCTGTATTTAGGATCAGGAGATCAAGGAGATCAGAGAAGATTCACAATAGACTCCCCATGCTGTGATGCAGCTCTATTATATCTGAGCTCTCCTAAACTTCACTTCAGCTTTCAAATATCCACTCATTCTGTGCTTCATGTAGCACCTCACTATAACACCTCTCCAGCTCAATTGATTCTTCCTCCTCCATCGTCCACTTCTTATCGCTCCCTCTAAATTATAAGTAAGCTCAAGGATTACTGCAATATTTTGAGTTTGATCCTTTATTCACCTTTTATGTGATGCGAGATTTGGCACTAAAGTCATCTGTCTGCTGTCGATACCTTTGCCAGATGAATGTGTTAACACAAGGTAGTTCGGGCCACTGCGAGGGCAACTTGCAAAATCTTATCACTATAAGCCTGAAACATAAATCTCCACGACAAACAGTCTTATCAACAAACACACATTTCAATAAAATAAAGTTAAACTGTGGACAAGGGTTTAAACTTTACCCATACCTTGTTGCGGTGTGCACTTGCCTAATGTTTAAAGTCAGCTTAAAAATACTCACCTAATACATCATCCACTTGACAGCAGATCATATCAATAACGTTTTGAAATATGTGGGTTTTTTGCTTAGTCCCTGGGTAAGGCAGTGTGGAAATGCTTGAGGAACCACTGCTGGAACCCTGGACTTTGTTTAAAGTGTCTGAAAAGTGCCAGTGATTCTTCAAAACAGGAATGTCTCGTTTTCTTAATTTGACATTTCCTTTTGAAACAGTTGGTTAACAGGAGCACAGGGAGTAAACTGTGAATGTCTGCTTACAGCAGATTAATCATGCCTATAAATTCTTGTGCTTTTTGATTCAAGATGCAGGAGACAATATTTTAATATATTATCTTCATGTATTTTAAGAATACATGAAGATAATATGTGGAATATGATGGATTAGGCATCAAATTCCATTATTAGACTGCCTAACGGGGCCACCTTACCATCATGACTGAACATCCCCTGATAAAGCACCTAGCTA
>JAPQRN010000016.1:8230555-8243566 GCA_037367275.1 Coranthus polyacanthus
TATACATATACATATACATATATACAACATAAATACAATAATGTATTTGAAGGCAAATAATGTAATGTTATGTACTGATTCGTGTTTGAACCGTACTGTACCAGAGCAGAGTATAATGTAGCACAGTGTGACACCTAAAGCCCGGCGTGACGCATTTCAGCAGCTCATCTCAGCAAACCCCTTTGTAAAAACATTGTGTAAATGTCACTCAGTAAATAGAGAGAAGAGAAGTGAGAAGTGTGAGTAACCTTGAACCTTTTCTCTTGGCGGCTTCCATCCCAAACACAACTGAATCCACCTCTGTGTCACCCAGCTGGCTGAGATGATGAATGGGACTAAATCATCGCATCCAACTGTCGCATGTATACGATATGTGTTAAACTTGTTTGCAAATCTCATGCATAAAAATTGCCTCTGTAATTGAGGAGAGGGATTTTCTTTCCCAACAACAAGCATAATGAATATTTTATGACACACTTTCAAGCCATAAATGGTCCAGGAAATAAGCTCCATCCAGAAATTGTATTAACTGGAATGATTTTTTTTTTTTTTTTTGGTATCTGCCAGGTAAGTCATCCCCTGGTTATATCTATTTTGTTTGCTTTAACCAATGTGGAAATTGGAAGGTGACTGAATTTATTCTGGTATGTCACATGCTGTATTTCCCAAAGAGGAAAATGAGCAGGAAAATTCATTTTGAACCAGTCTGTTTGTTGTGCGCTCAGCTGACTGGTGACAAATGCTCACCTTTATATTTGTGATGTCATTTTCCTCTCTTATGTGACTATTTCATGTACCGTTTCCAGAAATCAGGAAATGTCTCCCAGAAATCCTGTTCATATATAAGCGCAAAACATAAAGGAAGCGCACTTGTGCTTTTGACACTACTCTGCTTACATTTGTGTTTTCAACACAATAAATATGGATAATTAAGTTAATTTGGGAGGCATGGCGGTGTCAGCTCATGGGTTCCATCCCCAGTTGGAGAAAAGCCTTTCTGTGTGGAGTTTGCGTATTCTCTGTGTCGCATGTTCCCTGTCGTCAAAAACAAGTATACTAGGGTTCGATCTGGAGTGGGATATTTAGGGCACTAGCATATCTTAAATGCAGAGAATGAATTTCCTTACAGGGACAATAAAAGTGAAATGTATATTCCAGGTGGCAAAAATGCTGATCCTAAACAATGTTTGTTTTTTGCCAACAGCCAACCTGATCTACAATCTGCTGGTTATTACTACAGCATTATTAAACTTTGGTTAAGGGTTGGGGAAAGACATTAATACTAAAAAGGTTTACAATGATGTGATAAGAAATGACTCACAATGCATTTAGCACTATTTAAACCAAACCAAAGCCAGTATAACTGCAGTTGCCATAAATTACGTGCATGAATATTTCTGGGAGATTATTTTAAAAGCATTTGTAAAGTCAGTAAAGTCCAGTAAAAGTAAATATTTGGTAAATTAGTTAAACGTCTTTATATTCAGTAATGTAACATATTTCCACTTCAGCAAGGATATGAGTACAAGGTTTAGTCATAAGAGGGTTTCACATCATTATTCAGATATGACTGGACTGCCTTCAAATGGCAAATACTGAATGTGAAACAAATGATTAACGCCAACAAATGTTCGTCATAAAAGGCGTATGTGCTCAGGTTAAACCACAGCTAACTAGCAACTAGACGTGTAAAACTTGTGAGTGTTGAAACTGAAGCAGTTGATTGAAGGTCAGAACAGCACACTTTAACAATCAGATGATCAGGACGAGGCTGCAGTCTTGGCCAATTGGGCACACATTCCAATTTGCATAAATAAATAGTGGAAAAAAGATTTGGTCACATGGGAGTTAGAGAAGTCTCCACAGAGTACATTCGAGATTATTAAAATCTAAAATAGGCTAAATTCTAACTAAAGTTAAAGTGTTTACATGCTGTGCTTTATCTACATTTCCCATAGATGAATCTTTCTGGCAAACAGCGCTGAGAGATAATGATAGAAACCCAAGCAATAACTAATGGTCTGTGTTTGTGTGCACCGACATGAGCACTAATGAAAATTCTCACAAAATGCAATGGCAGTTTGTCTCAGTGTTGCAAAGACATAAGGATATTAACGAACATGCTGCAGCTCCATATGGCTGCTGTTTAGTGTTGTTCTTTGCATCATTAACCTGCAGCTACAGCAGATATCTATATAGTACATATAGATAATTAGTACTCTCATAATTATTTATTTCAAGTGACAAAGCGCATCACAGTGCAATCTGTAAGACAACTTTACAGGTTGATATGGCTACAGGTGTGGGCAGTATTTTTGAGAATGGACAGATGAGAAAACTCTCATTGTCAGGTATTCACATATCTTACTCCCAGCTTTTCAGAGGTAATCAACGAGTCTTTGCACATCTAGTAATATGCATATCACTGGGGTGCTATTCACATATAATCTGTAAAAAAAAAAAAAAAATTGCAATACTCATGGGGCCAATTTCCAGAAAAGTGGTCTTCTGAAAGTTCTATAAATTTGTGATTGGAAAAATAGAGAAATGGATTTTTTAAAAGAAAATGGAAAGAAGGCATGACAGAAAAATATGCATTTTCATTCCTGCCTGCCCCGTGTATATCTTATGTTAAACCACCGCTTCTTAAAACCAGCGGCATCTGATCTGCTGCCTTTTCCCAGAAGATGTGGCAACGGTTGTCTCCCAGACGGAAATACAGCTTGGATGGAGTGGAGGTACAATGCTTACTGGGTCAGAGTAAAGCTGCGTGTACTTCCTGTGTCCTGCAAGTATACACCCTTCCAGCCATGTTTGAAATCCCTCTGGACTACCTGTGGAATTTGCTGACAAACACAGAGAATACGTCAGAGGAACTGGACATAACTTACAACTTACAATTACAAGGCTTAATTGCCTGCAGGGACTCACAGGCACTCCGTATGTCAGCTGCCATAATTGACGTCAAGTGCACGTAATTGCAATTTTATAATGAGGGCCTCTTGACATGATTATGCATTCATTTTCTAAGCCTGGTAAATAAAGGTTAGGGTCACCACAGGCTGCAGTTTATTCAGGACAGGAAGCAGTGAAAGATCCTGGATGTGGTTAATCCATTTCCCAGCTGTACCAGCTTTGTCTCTTTAAAAGAGATAACAATGCAGACCTCCATTGCCCTATTGTACAAAATACCCATATAGTATTGTAAAGTTGATAGAAGTATTAATTACTCAAGAATTCCTTGGCCTAATGCAGAGACTTCTGGTTATTAAAAACAACTCTGTGGCCTGCACTTTGGCCTGGAATAAACTCTTTCCTCTTAATTAAATTTTAATATTCTCACTATGCATATATTCTAGCTTTGGGGGTTTAGCCATAAGGCCTATAACTGATGCACAACTCAGACTTAAGTCATCAATATGTTGACTAGAGACTGTCCACACAGCCCTATTTTTACTTGGGCTTGAAATATGTCTTCAAATTTTAATGTCTGTAGCTAATTTCCCTGCTCTTTCAAAGTTAGAGTAGGAAAATTACCTGCGTTAAACCATTGTCTGTGGCTTTCACATTATTAGTAAGCATTTACTATTAGTAATGGTAAGTGGACTTTTATCACTTTATATCACAATGAGCCACCGAACACAATTTATAAGGCGTTCGTGAACTTCTTCTATTTGACAAGTACAAGTTTGACCAAAATAAAAACTTGGTTGACCTTAAGAATTCCTAAGATTTGCCTGTCTGTGAAAACAGAGGTAAGATGATTAAGACTGATTAAACAAGACTTGGTCCCATCTCACCGATATATACGTGTGCAAAGTACCTCCACGTGGCATAAATGACTTCACATCTCTATGTCCATACATAAAAGCAGTATTTGTAACATGTTCATAATGGCCTGCTTTGACAGTCTAACAAGTGCAGTGGCTGTTTGCTTCTAACATGACAGCAGGATCTCAAAGAGTAATGGTGAGGTACAAATCAAATGCTGTGTTTATTTTTGTAATTTCATTATTTTAGTCCCTCCCACAACCATTTTTCAAACCTAAATCTAACCAAACTGGCCATAACATTATCACAGCCTAAACGTGACCATTATTAACACTATTAATGCTATTTTGTGTCCACAAATGTTATGCATATATGCAATTTTGGGAGTGACTGACTCGGCCCGATCTGTCACTGAGAGATTGTCGCTCTCAGACTTACCTGTAATCCTGCAAAAGGAAAAAAAAAGGAAAACAGTTGAGAGCAATGTATTGCAGTCCTACATTGTTGACCAATGATTATTTGGTCTGTTAGTCAAGGCATGCAACTTCTGTGTCTATGTCTACGCAAACGTTAAACATGTGTAAGTTATTACGAAAGGGTAAAAAGTCCCCAGCACTTTGAAAAACTTGACATGAAATCCAACTGTTCGTGAAATCTTTTATCAAATTCAGATATTAAATTATTGATTGACCGTGCTAATGGCATGCATTAGAATGTGCATCTATCTCTATTCTTCTTTTATACTCAGCAGACATTGGTCCCCAGCAGCTGAGCATTAATGGAGTACGCTGGAAAGCCTGTGCAGTACCAAAACCACAGGGGGCTGCGGGACATTGAGTGCCTTTGTTGTGTAAGTGTTATTCCACAGCAGTCCACGGCGTATAGCTGAGTGTTACGGGTGCACTTGTGGCGTCTTTATATTCTCCGAAGCAACTACAAAGAAGGTTTTTCCCTCCACCAGTTTTCAGTGGTGCATAAAAAATTTACTTTTTCCTCGACTGAGAGGAGCAGGTCAGAGTCTGGATTCCAAAATCTCGCAAAGGCATTATGCTCTCAAGTAAAAGTTCAGCATTTCCTGACAGAACTGGGACAAATGTAAAAGAAAGTGTATTGGCACACTGTGAGCAACCCAGGAAACTAAATTATTGCCATAGACAGAGTGTGTGATTTACAGACATTCCAAAACAAATTAGGATTAGTTCAATTCTGTATCCTAACGGATGATACTTAGGTCTGCTTTCCAAGTCATTTATCTAAAGGTCAATCCAAACATTCATCTGATGGGTGTTTAAGAAAATCTATGACAAATTAGCATATGTTTGAGTTGGTGGAAGAAAACAATCGATGCTTCAATAAAGCAGTTGGAGTGGTCTCAAAATGGCAAATAAGGAGTACTAATGAGGAACGAATTTAAAAGTCAATGAGCAATCACTGGCTTAGTTTGTCTTCTGTTTGTTTACTAAATTAACCTGGGAGTAAACAGCAGAGCCTGGATGGATATGAAAAGCAATAACTACACAGATTCCATTTATTTTAGTTTTTGGTCATTTTATCTTTTGCAGGTTGCAGGCTTTTGCAGTGCAAGTTGGTGTAATGAAAGAAAAAGAAAAAAGCACATATGAAAGAAATCTATAGCTTCTTGTAATGTGTTTTCATGCCTCTACTCTCAAGGGCGTTTGGAAAAGATGAAATATTGTACATCAACATTCAGTGATCAAGGTTTAATGTTTACAGAAATCCACAGACTGAGCTCTTGAAGCAGGGGGGGAACTCAGTGCATCGAACAAAAGCAGAGGGAAACCTTCCCTCCCGAGTGTCATGGCTTCCCTGTTTGCGAACCTCACTGTAGTGAAACCCCTTAGATCAAGCAACATGAGTGTTTTTTCATCCTCCGAGGCTCTTCCCCCACTGCTCTTTACAAAATACGAATAAATTGAACCACAGGCTAAAACCCTTTCTAAGCTGTGCCCAGTAATGGTTGCAGTGGGGGGAAAATATTGCTTTTTCCATATCCGGAAACTCCCGAGTGTATTACTTAACTTGTTATGGTAAAGGTCAAGTCTCGCAGGAGTGGAGATGCAAAGACAGCAAAGAGTGAAGGTTTTCAATGAATGCCAAACAAGAAAATGCTTACATGTGCAACAGCGGAAAATGATACATATGTTGGAGTCAGATGGAATGACTTCGGCATTCTGGATAATGACAGCATGGATAAATAAAACGCAAGCAAAATCTAATGATATCTGAATGAAATTAATTCATGTCTCACATCCTTATAAACAGACTCACACACTTGAGTCACGTTTCATAATCTGTTACAGACTAATTCATGAAAACCTAAGAGAAAATATTGTAAATTCCTGGAATTTTCCACAGCCTCATGTTATATTTTATCTGTTGAACACCAACCCATTTTGCAGATGTCCTTGCGGTTAACATCTCTACTTTTGACATCTCTGAAGTTGGTTATGGTGCGAACTAAACTGAATTAACTGATTACATTT
Organism: Coranthus polyacanthus; assembly: GCA_037367275.1. Lineage (NCBI taxonomy): Eukaryota > Metazoa > Chordata > Actinopteri > Kurtiformes > Apogonidae > Coranthus > Coranthus polyacanthus. The sequence continues at coordinate 8,236,831 of JAPQRN010000016.1, forward strand.
TTTCTCTGCATGGTGTTCAAGTTCATTTATCTGAAACTTATGAAATGCATAATTATGTAGGAGGTGGAATATGAAATCTAACATTAAGAATCCAGGCCTTCTTGGGTGGTGGGGAGTGAAAATAGAGACTCCCGTAACGGTATGTTGCATACACTGTACGTTGCATGTGGGAATATGAGAGCACATGTTTACTCAACAAGCTGCAGGTTTACTATGTGTCATCTGATTTATTCTAATATAAAAAGACTAAGCAGTAAACCACAAATCAGCTGACATGACAGGGGCCTAAAGAGGCTCCTACTTTCTTACTTTTATTATTAGGATTATCAAAGCCTTGTCATTAATACAATCTGCTTTTGAGACCATTATTTTTTGTGGTTTTTAACTATGATATTTTGGTATTCAGCAACTTCTTTTTTTATAGGAAACAAATTATGTACATTCTAAAAGCCATGTGTTTAGTCTTCCTATGTGAATAATGATGTGTCTATACCCTCTGATGTACAGGATGCTTCCCATTTTTTTTTTTACGCCACTAGTGGCCACAAATTCCCACAGATAGAGTAAGATCATGGCTTGGGTTAAAATAAGCATGTATGATTACATTTATCCTGATTGTAAAAACAATAGAATATTCATGCTTAAAAGAAGTGACGCTTATTTTAGGCTGTAACAGGAGACAAATAGCAGTCTCCTGTGATAAGTCCAAAGATTTGCTCACACACATACACCTAAGAATGAGTTTTATATGTCCGCGTTGTCCTCTACCCTGGCTATTCTTAGAGGCCTTGCTTTTAATTGACTCACAGTTTTTATTTGAGGAAACACGGTAGTTTGAAAGAATGGTCCAAAAGTCTGACCACACCAGGGATGTATTATTAGAAGTGGATACTGGAGCCCATTCAGCCACATGCCTCACATAGATCAATGGCATGAAATTAATGAATCATTTGGCTTTTCTAAATCTCACAAATGTTATTAGCACAAAATGAATCAAATTATGAAATAATGAAAAACGGTTAAGCATAGTGTTTCAACATTGTATCATTCATTTTACCATGATTGTACATTGTGCATTTTGGTCCAGTGTGTACCATGAAAACCCTGGAAATTGCAGTATCCCAGTCTGGGGATGCCTAATTTACTTTACTGCCAAGCTCTGATCTTGACACCACACACACAAGTAGTATAATAAAAAAGTTTAAATGAAAACTATAAAATGTACAGTTTTATAGAGGGATGAACCATCTGTCAATTGGCATCCAACATTAGTTGTCAGATCGCTACCAAAGGTCAAAGCAAATCTCTACAGTGGAAATTACATGATACTCTCAAATGTGCTGCCTGTAGCTTGGAAATTATGGTATTAGTTATCTACCAAGGTTTCACAGAAGTAAGAGGACTAATACAATTGAAAAGGAAAAGGAATGCAGGATAACTTTGTTGCCTGACTGAGTTTTAAGTGCTGTGCTTTAAGAACAGCCTAGATTTTTTTCTAGCTAATGCACAGTTTTTGTTCTTGCTCCACCAGATCATGTTGTTGGTCCTTGAGTGCACAGCCAACACCCACCAATCCACTTCCGTCTGAGTGCTTCGGTTCATTGCCTTTCAGTGTGTGATGTGTGACACTTATTTAGTCACATTGAGACACGTGAACTTGGTGAATTGCAGCTGAGTTTTACAGGTTACTGATGTGGGTGATGAGTGGGGAAACGGGTTCATCCCACCCCCATACCAACCCCCGTCTCCCTTCCATCGTTTCTTTTCACATCGTCTCCCTTTTTTGATCTCACCTGACTCTTATTTCACACCTCAGGGGCAGTGCAGACTCTTTTTTCCTTCAGATCTCTGGGGGTGTGACGAAGTCAGCTTTTTAATCAGAGACTTCTAAGACTCCAGCTGGAGCTAACTCTGGGGCTTGCACATAACCGACGACCCTATGATTTTCTCTGAATTGTGATATCAGACCCTGACCTCTCAACTAGCCACTCTGACTCTAAGATACTGTTACAGTGGGGTCAGCTGATCATTTGAATTTAGTCACAGTTCTGCTGCAGGGTGATGCTGAATGAGACACAGCGATAAATCAGATAAATCCAGCATTTCAATGCACCTTAAAATGTTAATTTCTTGTAGAATAAAGATGCATTTTCCTCTCGTTGACTAAAAAAATAAATAAAATAAACAGTAAATAAATCAATTCCATCATGTTATGAATACAAATCTTACTGCTGTATAGGCTCACAGAGATACCCTGGATGAGAAGCCACACATGTGACAATAAAGTCTGTAAAACTACAGGTTGTGAAGGATTATGTCCTTACAAAAAATATCCTATTCTTCTTATTGGTGTCAACTAATTGACAGCAAATAGAAAGTTAAAACACTGAAGCACTAATATAAAATAAACTTTGTGTTAATATGACTGTATAAGAATTTAAGAGTAACTGTGACAAATGTTATAGGGCTGTTTTAGTTTGGTGTTTTCATCCGCCATGATGTGATGAGGAAAATGGCAGATTTTTAACCCAGAGAAAACTTTTTCTTCCTCTTCTTTCTGTTTTATGGCAGGTGTCATCCAGTGTTAAGGCAAAGAGAAAAGAAGAAAAGAGGCAAAACTTTTTTGACAACAGCTTTCAGTTCAAAATGGCGGAGCTGTAACTCCGCTGCTATTCACTGATGTTGCCATTGAACTACATTTAGGTTTCGCTTTTAATCAGCGTAAGTCGTTTTACAGTAAATAAAGAGTGTAGACACATAGATTATAGGGAAAAGACGGAACTCTGGTTCTTTTTGAAAACCACTTTCAGTCAGTCCATAAAGGCAGAAAAGTAGGTCTTTTGCTGGGCAATTCTGTTGCAATGATGCAATATAAAGATTTTCAGTTCTTGGCGATATTAATTCTTTTGTCAAGATGCATTGCTGCCCCTATTATGTTTGAGTGGTGGCCAAAGTTAATATCCCCTTAACCAAAAGCTCTGAATGGACAAACCAATTTTTAGCGCCCACCGCAGGGGAGGATGAGGGGGGTATTCATTGTGTTGTAATCTGCCACTTCATCATTAAATGCTGCTAAATTTTACAAACTGACCCTTTAAAATGCAGTAACTGTATTCCAAAATTTGGAAAGTTGGCAAATAACACCTTGCATTGCTTCAGTATGTGCACTTTTTCTTCAGGGCTTGATTTTCAGAGAATAGCATGAAGCAGCGGTGTTTAGGTCTTTATGTCTCATTATTCTGCACTTTCACCTGTCAATCAAAGTGGGGCTACAGTCGAGATAGTTTCCTTGGATACCCCGCTGCTGCTGATGTGACATTCACATTCATTATTCAACATTTTTGCTGGGTTTGGGGACTGTAAGAAAATCATTGGGTGGTGAGTTGAGAAGAAAAACGGCAGAATTGGGAACTGTAAAACCTCATGTATAAATTCATTTTATTACACGTACGCTATATTTAATACTTTCACAAAGATATTGTGTTACACTGTTCAGGTATAAACAGTATAGGTATAAAAGATGACATGAAGACGGATTGCAACTGATTTTATTCTCATGGTGAAAATGGAGTGGAAATTTAGCTTTAGGTTCAGCAGAGAGCCTACACAACATACAAATTCAGTCTAAGATAACGTACAACAACATTAAATAAACTGAAACAACCTAGTCTAGCCAACCTAGCCTGTGTTTCTGTTATGTTTTCCCCTCCGTTGTGTTTGTTAATACTAAAATAAACACAGTATTAACAAAATGGCAGCACATTTTTATGACGACAGATGATGCCACCATCGTGACGGAGACCTTTCCAATTACAGGGAACAGGGAGAAGACTAATTATGTAGACCGCTGTCATCCAGGATGGAGCGAATCACCAGCGAGAGCTCCTAACCAAATTGGCCAATCACTGCTGTGGTCTTGCACACTCCACTTTCCATTTTCCACACTCAACATTTTCTTACTTTTCTGGACAACTGCCACAAGCCTGTACTTGTATTGTATAAAAAAAAGAAAAACGAATTTAAAGCTAAGAAACATCAGAGGGAGGACTTGGCCGTGGACATATCTCCTGAGGATAAGAAGTCATGTCTGAATAACATCAATACAATGTACATGGATATGATTCTTAAACTGATGAACTTCCATTCTATATATAGCTACTGTACTTTGGACATGTTCTACACTTCGTGGAATTATCTTCAAGAGATTATCTTCAAAGTCTAAAATAAAAAGTTTAAAATGTCTGCAAAACTGTCTATTTTGTGATTGAGCACTGAACTCCAAGGCTTCTCCTTTGAAAAGAGGTGAATTACTGATACAGATACTACTGAGACACTGGAGGAAAAAAACATCCACCCCCTTTTGAACAATGGACAATTGCACAGTTCACTGCCTATGACAGAGTGACATACTGTAAAAAAGTGAGTACTAAGCTTCATCATTACATGCTTATGTAGGGCCCTTTCAGCTGGCTGTCTGACACTTAAAGCTGCAGGAGCCGAAATCAGGAGGAACAAATGACAGAATTTGTAGATTTGGACCCAGAGGAGAGTGCTGCACAAGGAAGTTTATTTTCAGACTAAACATAAATACAGATAATCTGACGTCGTTTCATGCCATTATGGGAAAGTGAAGCTACTTTTCCAAGCTTCCGTGTTGAGACTCGGAGTTGAGCGGCAGAGTCACGTCCAGGTCGGGTCTGACAGAATCTGATCAGTGATCGGTAATTACAGCTTATTCATTAACCCACCTACCAGCCTGAAAACACCTGTGATTAGCCAAACCCTGAGCGTCAGGGGATACATTTTCTCCAGCCAGAAAACACAGAAAACAAGGAGTACATGCAGAAGTCTGGTTTCCTCTCAGACTACTTGAATTACAATATGCTGGAAGGCAATTATGGAATTTTTGCCCAATGATGCTAAAAAAAACCTATCAAGCACTGCAGCTTTAAGAGCCAACTTTGTATTCTAGTTTGTGTTTTGATAGACCTCCTATTAAGCTAATTAATTCATGTCTGTCTTATTTCTGTCTTAAAATCGACAAAATGTTCACACAATCACACAATTAAACCTGAGAAACAGAAAAAAAAAAAAAAAACAACAGAAAAAAGCACGAAACGTAAGCTTTTGCTTTACTACTACATAGACATTTGAGGGTGCAGTACATTACTGCCACAGTATTTTTAGAATGCTGCGTTTTGCACTTTCTGTACATTGCTCTGGTTTGTCTCTGCCTGCCTCCTTTCTACTTCTCCCACAATCATAACTGAAAACAGCAGTGTGCTTCCCCCTCAAGCACCTGCATCTCACTGATGTCTGTGAATTCCGAAAGCATCAAAACACCCTCCCTCTCCGACTTGCTCAGTCTTTCTTTTCATACCTCTGACCATGCCTGACTTTCACTCCCCTTTTCCCTCCCATCTACATCACCCCCCTGCCTCATAGTCAGAGACAGATAATCAATATCCATGGCTCGGCATCCCAAGTCTTATTGACTTTGTTTTTTCAGGAAGACTCTATAAAGAGTCATTGGGGAGATTCTGTCACTGCCTCTTCCATCCCCTGGCATTAAAACCTCCTTCGTTGCCACCAAAGACAAGGAGTTGTGGCTGAGCACTAGCTGCCTGTGTAACCACTGGAATACCAAATAACAGTGAATGGAGACACTAGTGCCACTTTCCACCTGCAAGAGAGACAAGGTTTAGTAACATGTGACAAGAATACAAACAACAGCCCAGGTTCTCTACGGACTGAGGCAGCAACCTTGTGGTCCTCAGATATGGATATTAGAATGATTTCACATCCTGAGCTGTTGGGTAAATCGTGTATTTAAGAGGTAATAGGTAAAGTTTTCCAAGCAGGGTATAATACAGGGGTTGATGGGTTGCCAATCAATGATACAGCAAATTATACCTGCTGTTTTTTTTTTTTCATTCCCCTACATTGTCAAGATTCACCAGATTTAAGGTGCAGGAGTTGTATTCATTATTTCTGAAAGAGACCAGAAGAAATGAAGGATTAAATGCCCATCATATCATATCATAAGAGCGAAGATTGGTAGATAGAGTTGGCCTACCTGACAGGAGAGAACTATACAAAAATAGTTTCCTTAAAAAAGATGTTGTCATCAAGATATGCCTTGACATTTGATGTGATAGCTTATCTGGTCAGTCAGTGGATCCCTTTTTACATTGCAAGGCGTGTGAGCAGAACTGATATATATTTGTGTGTATATGAATGTATACGTTTGTATGAATAAAAGCTTACACTAGCTATTGATCCCCATAATCCGAGAATCCAGTGATCTTCCAAGGTATTTCCTTATTTACATGTTAAAAATTGATTTCTGTGTTAATTTAGTTAAAAATAGTGGCAAACAATTCCATGTTTCCAGTGCTCTATATACTACTGTTTACAAGGTAAATTCAATACTACATCAGAACCATCTTCTTTATCTTTGTAGACGCATACAAGATATGATGATTCTAATGTTCAGGAACTCACAGCACTTAACATTAAACGCCAAAACAAACACTCAAAATCCTCCAGTGCCACAGTCCTGTGCTTTTTGCAGCCACCAACCAGCCTGATGTCCTTACTGACAAACAACGGCCCTCGCTTAACTTCCCAAAGACCTCGCTTGTGCTGACTTGTTTGTGAAAAGGCAGCAATTACGTTTCCCTCAACTAGTACAGTACTTAACACAATTAGCAAGAAACAGGGTTCACAGAGTTGA
>JAPQRN010000016.1:8251037-8266477 GCA_037367275.1 Coranthus polyacanthus
TGCTTCACTGTTCCTTGTGTTTCTGTTATGTTTTCCCCTCCGTTGTGTTTCTTGTGTCACATCTCTGTTTTTTTTTTTCCCCTGTGTGTGTGTGTGTGTGTGTGTGTGTGTGTGTGTGTGTGTCTGTGTGGTGTGTGTGTGTCTGTGTGTGTGTGTCTGTGTGGTGTGTGTGGTGTGTGTGTGTGTGGTGTGTGTGTGTCTGTGTGTGTGTGTGTCTGTGTGGTGTGTGTGGTGTGTGTGTGTGTGTGTGTGTGTGCGTGGGACTCCTTTCCTGGCTCTAATCCACCAGTGCACCTGACACTCATCTACTCATCTACTCATCAACTGCTGCAGTATTTCTACCCCGGCTTTTCTCCCACTCACACAGTACATTGTTTCAGCCAGTGCAGTCATACATGTCTGCTGGATACACGTTCAAACATTTAGCTTCTCCTCTTAACCAGGACCATCACTAGCCAACTTAATAAAACATATTTCTTCTAACAAAGGGGAGTTTGACCATCTGTTTTGGTACTGGTATTTTTTTCTAATTTTTTTTTCTGATCATACAGAGATTGTGTCCCTGTAGAGAATATGGCTATCGGGCATTTTGAGCAACCAACCAGTTATAACCAATAGCCATATGGTTTTACATGTTTTAATGTTTACAGGACAATAGCTAGACTAGTTGCAAGACGTAGTTGTATAGAAGCAAAGACCTCCTCTATATGTGGACTTGTAATGCAGTGCAATGTCTCAATGTCTCAAAGGTTAAAGGTTCAATATATAATTTACGCATGTACTCGTGCTTACATGAAGTTTGTATTGAAGTAGGGATTTGGTCATTTGTTGACTTTAGCCAATTCCATTCCTGAGCTAATGGTAGCTAGTGTTGCACGCTGTTGCCTCTGTAAAGAAGCAGAAGAGAGGCACTGAAGAACTCGGGTCAGAGTGTAAGAACTGGCAGCTGAGATCTAGTCTTGTATAACCAGACCTTTTTCCACACTTCATTAACACTGTGCCAGTGCTGTAGATAGGTCTGGCACTCTCCATTATCGTTCTGGAATAGGGGTAAAAGTTATCTGGGTTGCTTGGCTATTTCTTGGGTGGCGGCGAGCGCAGGATGCTGTGACAGTGCATTTGCAAAATAGTGTTGGGAGAGAAGTTGTTTTGGTGGAATATATGCTCATGAGGAAGGTATTAAAATGCTTCCAGAGAGCCGGACTAGCTAGCGTCAACAAATAATTGGCTTCAAGCAAAACACAGACTCAAACAGAAACTACATGTAAGAGCACGGGCATGCATGAAAGCTACATATTTATCCTTTAATGAAGTTCTTGAAGCCCTGATTATGATCTGAACCTAAACATAACACTGTCACAACCTAAATGCAGCAGAGGTTTTGTACATTTAGTTGTTTTTGTGGTACTTCCTCTGCCACAAGCAGAGGCACTCTTAACGGAGTCGCTCCTAAGGTTTTATTAAAGGGTAGGGACAAACAATCTATATGGTCGTTCAGGATGGAGTACTCGTTGGGTGTACAGTGAATGTGGCAATTAATTTCATATATAGAACAGAAGCTATGACTTTCCCTCACAAGGACACACAGTAATCCGCTCACTTTATTTTTATCCATATAGCTAAGCTCACCAGCACAACTGAAAACTTTCCAGCAAAGTCTTTTGAGAGGTTGTGTTTCTTGCTTAAGACTGCATTCTCACAACATGCCAAGCAGAGGTCAACTGAATCCTGCGGAGTCAGGAGACTGCAGTGTAACACCAGCAACCTTCTCATCGTCTCAGACCTGCCCTTCGATAGGGCCACCGATCCTCCCTCAGGCTCCATTACTTTTCCTCTCTGATATAATGGATCAAGAGCCTCCTGTAGAGAGAACAGATGGTCAAAGCTGAGCATAACCCTTGGCCTTTCTACCAATGGCTACTTTTCTTTTCCTCTTTTCTAATTACGCCTTAAGGGGAACAACCCAAAGTGGCTTTCCAGCTTGCAGCTCTTTTGCCTGGAGCCTCGGTTCAGCTCCCTACTCCGTCTGAAGGGGAGAGATGTCACGGCACATATTGTGGGTCAGCGTGACACATAGAGAACTTTAGCTGAGTTGTGTGGTTTGAGGAGATAAAAACCCAGAGTTGGAGCAAAGACCAGAAAAATACACACAATCTTAACTAAAATCAAATGCATTTGGTTGAAAACATGATATGCAATCAAATACACTTGTCCTACAAGTACAGATTGAGTGTATAGCTTTCTAGGTCAGTGCGTGCAGACAGAATGTGGCTATTGAATTCTCTTACTCAAACGAAACATTTCTTTCATGTCATCTGACTAACGTGATAAATGGGAATGTTTTTTTTTTTTTATTACTATTTTGAAAATTTCACTCAAGCTGTAGGAGGCCACCAGGCTCAACAATCATTATTAAGGAGAGAATAGGGTTAGGGTTGGAAAACTTTGCCATGTTATTGTTTCGGATGTTGTTATCTCAGTATGTGACCTTTTTCTGGGTGATGAGAAATTAGAGCTGTTCTTATGAACCACCACAAAAAACACCAGCAGAAAACACACACACATACAGGTAAAATACCGCAGATTGTGTTTGTGGGTAAATTATGAGAGACCATGTAAAGAGAAAGAGCGGCCTCATTGTAATTCTTCCAAAAGAAAAGAAAAATGTAATAAGTGACCTCAAGCACACAAGGACCTTGCAGGGAGCAGCGCTTGAGGAATTCTGAATTGGAAAAATGCAATTTGTCCAGGGCAAACTCTTCTGCTGCATGGCAATTCACACAATGTAAGGCGTGGCTACTGTGTGAGAGACATGCAGAGCACTTTGTTCTGGATTCTTGTGGTGTTTTAGGGTTCATTAGTTAATTTTTCAATCATTAAAGTACAAGCAACCGTGGTGTTCTTGTGAGTTTTTTCCTTCACTGCTTCTTCCTTTTTCCATCATAATACCATTTCAGTTCGTTGCCAGGAGAAATCTAATTAGCTCTTTTCCATCACTCTCTATCAGCAGGTCATTAAAAGTCCAATCTCATCTGATGCTGCTGTCCTATTGTGAGTTGTTTACCCAAATCTCATACAACAATGCACAGGAGAATAGAAAAGATTTTACATCTACGATGCCATTTCAAACTTGTGATTTTTTAATATCTCTTTGCTACTGAACAAGCACTGGAAATACTATTACAGAATTAAGAACACACTCATAATCTTGAACACTGCTTTGATGAAAGCACTCCACTTCTACTGCAAAACATATTGTACTATACTAACAGCACGTTATGTAAGAACACCATGTTTTGTAATAACTTAACAAAATGTAATATATATATTGAGTGGAGATAAGGGAGCCTGTTTTCACTCCCAAGTTGTCACATACTGCCACTTAGTCAGCAGCCCATGGCGTTTTCAACGTCCGATGTACCCCATCAATTTTTCGACACGCAGGGGAAGTCGATGCAAGTCCTTGGACGGTGGAAATCGACAACTTGGGCCAGGTGACATTGTTAAGTAGCAAAAGGAGGTGATTGGATGGTTATGGTGGAACACTAAAGATTGTGGAGTTTGGGTCCCATGTCCTGTTTCATGATGTTTATTTTGACATTTTCGCTCTGTCTTTTTTTTTTTTAGCCCCCCGTCCCTTTGTTTAGACATCCTGCAGACTACCGAGCGCGTTGAAAAATGACACCTATCCCACGCATCGGAAAATGACGCTTTATGGGCACCCATACTCTGGCCAAGCATCAGTATATGACGAGTTGGGAGTGAGAATGTGTATGCTAAGGAGGTGAGAGCCGCCTTACCTTTTAGCACTTTTACCTGTTCCTGTGAACCTATGTTATAAATAAGTGTGTCCTAACATAATTTTAGCACTGCATAATTTTCGCATCATAAAAAAAGGATAAGACTAGCACAGCTCCATGAAGTTTAAGGTGCTGTCTTCAAATTATTATTTTTTCTCTGACCAGCAGCTCAAAACCACTATGAGATGAGACAAAATAAGAAAAGAAGCACATCCTTGTAAGTAGAAAGCAGGAAAAAATGATTAATAAGACGCAGTGTACATGATCAGTTGGTTATGGATGATGAATGAATGAAAAAGTGGAGGAAAAAGTCTTACAATGCAAAAAAAATAACACAAGCAGGTAAATCACCTAAAATACAATGTGAGATAATTAAAAATATTGCATGCTTGTTTGTCATCTTTCCTTTGGATTTATTGTCTTTCCTTGTCTTTCAGTCAGTGCTCTTTTATGTTTGCTCTTTATTTTACATGGCTGACCACACATTGCTACTGTGGACCTTCACTATGGATGCACACAAACTGTTTTGGATTTTATGCTGCTTGTTACTGCATTACATGTCACCTTTGGCTGGGAAGGACAATCTACTCTGTGGCAACCGACAGCCAGGATACTCAAGGGAAAATCCTATTAAATCTGCCCTACCTGCAATCTGCGCTGACCAATAATGTGTGGAATATTTTTCGGAGGAGTTACTGTCCCAAACTCCAAATAACAAGCGAGGTGACACACACCGGAGGAAGCGAATCAGGAAACAGGGCAGGAGAGCTGATTTCAGAATTAAACTCAAACCGGACAATAAACACAGATCACTACTCTCTGTCAGTGTCCAATACCTAACAAACAAAAGGGAAATAAGATCCACTTGAACCAACAGCTCCTCTATAGAAATAGAAATGCTTTTATCCTGGTGTTTACAGACACATGGTTTGGCAGTTTTATCACTGATCCTGCACTGCATTTACTGTCAGTTTGGCCCTTTATTAAGACTTGATAGAAACAAACAAAGCACCTGTAAAGTGCATCGAAGCAGAGTTTGTTTTTAAATCAACAAGTGCTGGTTCTCCACAGCTGTCATTACTGAGAGTTTGTGTAAGCCTCATATTGAGTTCCTAGCTGTGTCTCGCTGTCCTTCGTATCTATCAGGAGAATTTCCCCAGCTTTTTTTTTTTTTTTTTATTCTTGTTCACATCCATCCCAAAGCCAACGTGAATACTGCCTCTGAACATGTCATGAACACTGTAAATAGACTGGAACTGATTTCACCTGACTGCCCCGAATTCATTCTGGGAGATTTAAACCACTGCTCCATGGGAAAAAATCACTGAAAACAGTCAAGCAATACATCACGTGTGCCACACAATTTGACAGGGTTTTTTATAAGCAGCCCCTTTTCCAGGGGCCTACAAATCTCTGCCCCTCCCTCCTCTTCGAACCGCTGACCATACTCCCACTCTCCTTCCACGGATATACAGACCAGTTGAACAGAAAAAGGCTATTAAACAGCGGAAGTGCAAGTGCAAGGCAGTGACACACTAAAGTGGTGTTTTAAATGTACGACCTGGAACATAGTACAAACGAACACTAGCACTGTCTCATCTTACATATTCTTCAAAACAATCTCCATTTTGCCAACAATAAACCTCGAGTCACAAAAGACATCAAAGCTACACTCAGCAAAATGAAAAGCTGGTCTTCAATTGATCTGTGTTGGAGAAAGATCAAGTGAAGCATGCAATCACAAAAGCTAAAGTAGCATATAAGAACAAAATTTGACAAAATTTCAAATAGCCTGGCAGGTGATCAAGACCAGGTATAGTAGTTAACTCTGTGAGAGACTTCAAACCTGTACTGATGAATCCTTTCCCAACGATCTAAGCTCCTTCTACACAAGATTTTGAAAAGATCACTGATCACAAATGGCAGACACCATCACCAGCCTGACCCCAGGTGACCCCATCATTATCAACATCAGTTCTGTGGGAAGGTGTTTGAAAAGGACACAGAAAAAGAAAGCTCCTGGCCCAGATAACATCTTCTGCAATAAACTGAAATGCTATGCTGAGCAGCTAATAGGAGTAATCCAGCAGCTTTTCCAGAGCTCTCTAGCTACTGGCACAGCACCCCTGTCATAAGAACGCTCAACAAACATCCCAGTCACCAAGAAGAGCAGCCCAAAGGTCCTGAATGACTTCAGGCCTATAGCCATCACCATCATGAAGGCCTTTATGATGGTGATGGTATTGTAAAGCCACAGCCACACAGATGGACCCTCTTCAGTTAAGATATAGGTTGAGATAACAAACCTTTCATACTGAACACTGTCCATGAACACCTAGATGGCCCAGACACACAGTCTGACTCCTGTTCACGGACCTCTTTTCTCCATTCAACACCTTACAGCCGCACTTCTCAGCTAAAAAACTTCTTAAAACTTGAAATGCTTCAACCTGGATCACCAGCTAATCCTGTGGATCCTGGACGCTAAAAGCACAAAGACTATGCTGGTCAAGAGGATTGCCATATTTATACTTAAATATTTATACTGTCATATATGCACTGGCTTCCGCAGGGCTGTGTCCTCTAACCCTAGCTGTTCCTAATCACAGACCTGCTCTCAGTGAATTTGTGGAGTGGCGTGACAATTTGTGTTTGGAGCTGAATGTCACCAAGACCAAAGAGGTACTTGTGGTCCTTACCAAGCACAGAGTGGGACCGCTACCATAATTCATGGGAACAGTACAAACACCTGAGCACTGTCAATGATTACAAACTGCTGACACAAAGTGGTGTGAAAATTCTGGTGAGCAGGTGTAGGACAATGTTGAAAATGGACAAACTTCCAGGAGACCAAGATGAATTTATGCAGAAGTATTTATTGGTACACAACCTCAGAGATTGGAACACAGCAGTACAGAGTATTGAAGAGCACCAATGCGATGGTATTTCCTGCCTGTGGCATCTTAAATGTTGTTGTAGATCCAAATATAGGGTAAAGTCAGAGTGTAATAATCCTATTGGACACAGTATTTAAACAATTCTTCTCAACCCTGTTAAAGCTGTTAACCAAGGCAAGGTTCCAACAGGTCACAGACAACACATTCTGGGGAACACAGACTGCTAAGTTATCTACTCACCTGCTGGAGGACAGCAAGAAGTTGACCCGAGCCTGGCCTTTGTTCTACACTCAGGCTGTAAATCACTGATGTACAGTGTGACACAGAGGTGATCATCACAAAGTGCCAACGGGGTAAGGATACTTTGGGGTAAGGATAAATATCCTCAGTACATGTTACAATTTCTTCATTAAAAGCAAAATAAACTGTAATTAATTTACTGATTCCACTTCCTCACAGTCCAGAATTCCAGAATACTGTGAACAAGTGCTCCAAAATCATGGGTTGCCCTCTTGGTTGCATGATCAGCCAACACCCCGGGAAGCCCACTCCATCCTACAGGACCCCATCCACCTCCTATACAGGACCTTTGAATGGCTGTCCTCTGTCAGTCATCCGTGCTGCCCTACATCTAGGATTAATGGAGGAAGGCATTCTTCATACTGTGTACGAAGCTGTTTGCTTGCTAAGCTCCAGTCTGCTCCCAGCCTCCGGTTCCTCTCTTGCCTCAAACTAATCCCCACACCTATTGGCTGCTTCTTCTTTTCCCACATTCTCAGCACTGTTTCACACTTCACAAGACTTTTACTTTTATTACAGCTGGACATTTGACCTTTGACCTGTACACTCTGTTTGTCTATCATGTCTTGTCTTATACGTCCCATGTGTGTGTCTTTTTACCACACCTACCTCAGGGATTGCACCTTGAGAATAAGTAGAGTATTTAAAATTGAATTGAACCTCGTGCTATTTTAATTAATAAAGCAAAAGGTTCAAAGTTAGGTCCTGTGCTTTTTTCCTTCAACAGGCTCCCACTCTCATTTTGGCTGATAAAAATAAAAGATACAGAAAAGATACGTGGAAGGATGCAGTCTAATTATCATCTATCTGATCTATTAATAACTGAGGTTTTTAGACGCACACCTCAAACGTGATTAGCTATGACATGTGCCATGTTCAAAAGAAAAATATAATTAAAATGATAAAACATGATTGACAGCATTAAAGCAAGACATATCATTAAATTGCTTTGTGAAGAACAGGTACAGTATTTGACTCTTTAGAAAATAAGGACGCAGGAGAAGATAATGCATGATAAATTTTAGGCAATTATTTCTTAACACCTAGAGAATTAAAACTCTCTTTTCATGCGTTTAACATCCTGGACGTATTTTGCCTGTGTGCCTGTCAAAACAATTGGTTCCCACATAATTTGACTGTATGTTGCTGTCACCGGGAAGATTTCATCAGCAGCTAGCATGAGCGTCCGTGGGAAGCTGTGAGAAGCATGTGAAACACTGCAAATGCATCGCAAATTGTAAGTGACAGAGAAGAAGAAATCACTTTCTCGGACTCTTTGAGTGAAGTTTAAACTGCAAATCTTGATTCCAATTAGGCAGTGAATTTATGTGTATGTGTGTGTTTCACCAGGAGCTTTCATGCCTCAGGATGTCAGTGAACCAATTAATCTAGCCCATAATAGACTGTATGCCAGTAGATTATTTTACTGATTGGAAGGTTCAGACACCGGCAGTTAATTATCTTTAAAGGGTTCGCCTGGCATTCACATCTCTCTTACTTCCCTAATTGAATTTTTCAATCCTAATACCATCATCACATGGACCAAATTATTGATCAGCTGCAGGTATTCTGACGTTCAACAGGACAGCTCTGCCATCCTGCTACTAGTTCCAGACCACTTTTTTCACCAGTGACAGGGAGAAATACCATCTGCTCCCGCCTCAGTGTGTCCGCACTTTAATGCAGAGTGTACAGAGTAACACTAGGATGGGATCCATATTGCATGTGCAGAGGAGCAGACAGACTGTCCGGCACAGTGATGGGAACTAATTGGAGGCGACAGTAAGCTGGTAGTCTGACATGATCTGGGTCATTGCACCGCTGTGAGTCTTCATCATTCACTACTGTCCAATCATGCTATGACTAAAATGGGCACCGTATTGATTTTGCATAGTTTTAATTTATCTTTCTTTGGAAGGTATTCTGTGTGGTGTCTATTTACTGTAAAGATTTAGAAGAAATACAAAATATTTGGTAAAAACAAAACAAAAACAGAAAAAGAAAAAAAAACATCACTGTTATATGAAATGTCCTGTGACATTGTGACTGACTTTTCTTCTTTCTTTTTTTTTTTTGGTCTGTAAAGTAATATTTTTGTGAGGAAAAAAATACACTTTGTAATGGTATAAGCACCATGCATACATACAGATGCAGACAATTAAAGCTGCAGGAGAAATAATCAGGAGGGAAAAAAACGCCACAATTTGAAAATACATGCCTTTCCTCTGCAGCTCTCTCTTCTCAGACCAAATCAAAAGACTACATATGATTACAGATAACCTGTTGTTGTTTCATGCTGTTTGTAGAAAAGTGAAGCCACTGTGTTGAGCCAGGGAGTAGAGCAGTACAGTCTGATGGAATCTGATCAGCCATCAGTAATTACAGCTGTCTGTTACGTATTTAACACTCCTACACAGATTGCAGGTTGCAGATTTTTCAGTTTAACGTTAAAGCTGCTGATGGAAGTACAGCTCTTAACGTCATCTGGTAATGTGTTCTACTGAGTTGTGGCTTTCAGAGAGAAAGCTGTCCAACGGCAGAGCGGTGGAAGGGTACAGTACAGCCTGTTATCGAAGGCAGTCTTGTAGGTCGTATGGAGGTTTCCGAGTGAAAATAAACAAAGTTGCATAAGCTAGGTGGGGCCAAACCATTTAAAGTTTGATGTACAACACACAGATTTGACCAAAGTCTAAAACTGTCAAAGCTCAGAAGGTGATATTTCTCCAGTTTTCTTCAGTTATGATACTGCATTGACTTGTGCAGTACTTTTAAGGTTTGTTTGTACAAGGATTCTACAAACTGAAGGGTTCCTTTATGGGTTCAGTCTCAAATTCGCCTCCTTCTAAGACTAAAGAAACTCTTTCAAAACCCCCTTAGATTAGACGGAGAAGGCACTGGCACAGAGGTCAACGCGGGACAGCGTCACTACAGACATGATCTAGAATATGATACTGTAGATTAATTACTTTGTGCTCACCCAATAACTAACCATCTATGAGATGTTAACCAAGCCCACACACACACACATATGCACTCATGTGCACACAACAAGTTAAAAATAGGATTTCTATTTGTCCCTTCCTCCAGTGTAATATAAGTAAACATTTTTTATTTAGTAGTTGTGTCTGGGAGAAAGTATTGTACCAACTTCTTGACAATTCCTGTTCAGCAGTTAAATGAAAGTCTGTTTATGGAAACTATTAACATAAAATGATGTTATGCAACGTACCAAACAACTACTGGGACATTTTGACATTTTGATTTGCAGCAATTGTTACTGTATTTAGTGTGCATTTTATTATTAAGACTGTTGTGATTTGTTTTGGGTTTTTTTTTTGTTTGCTTGTTTTTTTTTTTGTAAGGATGCACATGGAGGCTTAAGTATCTGGAGAAGAAAGAAACGGGTGTTTGGAATGATGGGAGTTAAAGACAAAAGGCTGGTGTTGAGACTACCGGAGAAACCATCAAGACCCACTGTCCCACTGATCAGACAGCATGTGAAGTCAGATAGTAGCATTATCAGTGAAGAGCGGAGTGTGTGGAGAAACATGGGCTACAAACACTGCACCATTCATCACAGCAGATGGTTGGTTTGTTGATCCCCAGTCTGGCTCATATGTAACATAGTGAAAGATCTTGGAAGAACATCTAAGTATACTCTAAGTATCAGTTGTACTCAACAGTTTCAATATTTTCAGTGTTTTTTTTTTTTTTCAACATTCAGTCAGTGAAATGTTTTGCTTATTTCTGTCACATTTCATTTCAGGTATGTGTGAATGTTATTAACTCATAGATTTTACAATAGCGCTGCCTTTTGCAGTTATAAATGTTATATATAAAAGTCAATAAATGGGGATTTGCTTTTCACGTGTTACGTGTTTATGCAGGTTATACGCGTTATTAACTCATTAGTAAATGGTTTAAAATGCACAGCAGTATGTTGATCTTGCCAAATAGTGAGCCTGAATCAGTGTTTAAAAATACTGTTAGACCTACTTTATAAGTACTTATTAATGACTTATTAAGTGTTTACAACCTAATTAATAACCTAATTATAAATCCTTTTTACTCTTATAAAGTAAAATGGTACCAATATTTGGTCAATTTGGACGTATTGACTTTTTGGACAATTTTAGTTATTGATCGAAGGATCTTATTAAACTAAGTTGTTCTGAATATTTGTTTAAAAAGAAACTGAAGATCAAATACTTGGACTTGTAGTGGACTGAATGGTTTTAATGGCTGAACATCCTAAGACTAAATGTAAAGATGATACCTCTTCATTTTCTTTAGTGTGATAAAGGCGAGGTTTATATACTGAAAGAAACAGTTAGCTGTAATGAAAAAAAACAGGTACACTGCAATGATAGATAAAGTTAAGAACACACAAGACTGTTCAAGGATAATGCAAATAATTCCTCACTCATCTCCATCTGAACCTTCATATTTAAATATGGACACTTGTGTTTCCAAAAATACGAGATGGTGACGGCCAAAATGCCAAACTCCAGCCTTCATAACGGCAGTCCACAAACCAGTGGGTGACGTTACGGACAGCGTTGCCAACACCTCAGTCATTAAAGTAGCTACTGACTGTCCTAAAAGTTGCTAGAATTTGCTAAATGTGCATGTAATTGTAATGGACGCTGTAGGAGAGAGGGGTAACACTGTGAGAGAGACAAAAGTGAGTCAAAACCCTAAATATGTTTAGAACGACAAATGAACTTTCTTTCATTCATTCATCAGAGTTTGTTCTGTTTAACCCTCCACCTGCTTGAAATATGCAGCTATAAGCTCCATGTTTCTGCTGGAATTTCTATAATTAACACTGTGCTCACTGTGGATTAGGAACTGAATGGTAGTTTTAAAATGACTTCTTTTCAGTTTCTTTTTATGCTTAAACATGTTTATTGTTGCTTTAGAGGTGGTACATCCACCTTTACCTTTCATCCTATGTATATCCTTTCCTCTACCCTCTACCACCTCTATTTCTACCCCAACCTTAAGGAATCCAGGAGTTCTTGGGGAAATGTATGTGTTGATGTATGCATTGATTAAATATGCATGCAAATGCTCAGACTTAATTTTCATTTGCAAATTTGGCAACTGTCAAGAGCTGCCTTAACCCACAGTTCATCAAGTCTGCAAGGGACGACAACTTTATGTGGATTTCCAAAGGCACAGAGTATTACACAATCATTTATACATGGCCTTTTTAAAGACATATTTTAAGATTTATGTTCATCTATACACACATATCTATTTAGTTATTGGTGACAGACTAATGTTTAATATTTCATATTTGAAATCCTCTCAGTGCACATGTTGTTTAAAAGGCCCATGATTCACGCCGTAAACCTGTAAAACCTGAACTTCAATGTGTTTAGGGGTTCAGACTTTTGGATATTGTTATAATATTTTTAGATTTGTAGATTTGTTTTTAATTCAACTATAAATGCAAACAAATCAAACCTGTGATGCAAGTATACAAAGCTTTCATGTGCATTTAAAATGAATTAAAACTCTCCAGCTGTGTCTTGTGCCCATCCAAGAGGTTTTTCTAAACGCTTCTTGACATGTGGATGATGAACACTTTTTCACACATGGCCGCAACTCAATCAAATTGGTTTGACATTTGCCTTAACTATCTTTATGTGTCTCTATAATTGCCAAGATTACACAAACAAGGGATCTTTGATGCATTCAAACATACCACTTCTGCCATTCAAGCACACGACATTTGCATAATGTAATAAACTTTTAGAGATCGTTTTCATTTAAAAAGACACTTCTCAGCCTGCTCAATTGGGAAAACATGAAATGTGTGAATGGTCAAAGTCAAATAAAGTGATCATTTTATTTAATTCTAGGAAAAGTAAATAAATAAAGTCAATAATTCTCTGAGTTTATCCCTGGTGAGGTGGTGACTAGTTTTCCCTCTCATCCTCGGACACATCTGTCTCAATCAGGCAGCACACTATGCTCTATTGAATTGGACAGCAGTAATAGATTTGAAAAGTTTCACGAAGCAAGTTGAGTAAAAGGTGCACGAGGAAGACATCAATGCGAGTGCAGTGATTAACATGACAGGGTTGGAGGTAGGGAGCAGATTGATGCAGTGCTCACTCTTCCCTGCTGTTCATTAGCAATTTCTGAACCATAGGCTCTCAGTACTATTTGGAATATGAGAGAAACGCCATCAATCATTTTCAGACTGGTGGCTTTAACCTGTATTGTGTAATTATTCTTTCCGCCGCTTGTCTCTATTGTCTTGCTTGATCAGTCGGAAAGCCTTTTAGTTCAGCCGCTAGAGGATTTATGGAAGGGATTTACATTTGTCCATGTAAAAAGGTCCAGAGATGTGCTCTATATCAGCACGGTGAGCCACAGAATGTTTCCTCTTTCCACACCGCTAATGCAATCTAAATCACTTCACTTGAGAAATATAGGCATACACGAGAGAAGCTCCTTGGGGAGAAGTGAAGGGTAAAATCTACCACTTAGACCCATGTTATAAGGGTGAGATACCACAAACAAATGCTGCCAATCTGCGAGCCGGGCATCCATTGTCTTGTACAGTCATTCAGAGTGGCCACTGATGGCTCAAGTGACTGTATCAGTTATTGGCTCATTTAACAAGGAATAGACTCACGGGAGCTAATTAAAGAGCAATCAGGTGAAGTCGTACGAGTTCTAATTGCCTCCCAGGGGTCTCAGGGCAACAGTATGTACTAAAAGAGGAGAGGAGGAGATTAAATGGGATTTATATACTGTATAAAGACAGAGACAGTAATATTTACCATTTCATTGAACAGTGTAGAGGTGAGGATATGATTTACAGCCCGAAGCAAAACCTACATCAAAGGAAGTGACAAAATAGTTCAGTATGTCTGCTTCTGGAGTGCAAAAGACCAACATCAATCTGTAGAAGCAGTCGCGGTTGTTTACGTTAAAATAAACAAAAGTGCAATTACTGTCTTTCTATGAGGACGGTACACGTGGATCCTTAAAGCTGCAATAGGCGGAACTCAGGAAAAGGCAATAAAGAATTTGAAAATACAGACACTCCTCGTGCAGCGTTCCTCTCTCTGTCCTCGGCCCCTCCCTCCAGATGAGCGTCGGCGTATACATTTGTAGAACAGTCAATAGGAATTCTATGTCTCTGAAGGCGACCTGTGATTGGCCGAAGATAGATTAAAGACCTAAAGCCCTGAACATGGAGTGAAGAGGAGGAGGTGGAGAAGTCTAGTTTCCCTTGCAGATCATTTGAGTTACAATATGCTGAAAGGTTGTTATGGATTTACCCAACGATCCCAAAAAAGATACTGTCTATACCCTAACAGTGAAAGCACCAAGGTAGCTGGTATGGCAACGTATTATCCTCAGAACTGTATTTCGAACTATTTAGCATCAGCAAAAATGTGAAATGTGATGCCCTATGGAGTGTGTTTGCATGTTTTAATTGACTGGTTTGGTTTCACTGCAGCATTTTTATTGTTTTAAGATGCTATCTAGCTATTTACCACTGATTTGAGCTAAAGAGACACGTATTTCCCTCAACAGGAGATGGTAAATATCGTAAGCTAAATAAAACCCTTTGGTTGTGTTGAAAATAGAAATGCTTTGTGCCCTATAAAAGTGGAACCGTTTGCATACACTTGCATACACTACACTGTCAAATGAATAAGACTCAGTATTTAAATCATGTAACGCATGAGTCATAGCTTTCTAAAAAATGTTATTTCCTTTCTAAATAATTCTGCCAAGAAGCTCAAAAGTAGGACCTTGGGTTTCATGTTAAATGTCGTGGTTTTATAGATGGAAATCTTTTTTTCTTTTATTCCAACCTATTAGCCTATTACTTGGCTTGGCTTAGAATATATCATTATTAAAAAATAACTTGTGCCTACTTCCAATGCAGTAGACTGGGTGGAAAATGTCTTTTGGATGAGAGTAGGCTTTCAGCATGAAAATGTTTTCAATCAGTGAGTAGAAGTCTTGATGCTTTTTCTACTGTTGAAGTGATTATTAGCGAGTGATTCAGGCTTCTTGAAAAGTAAAGTGCTTTGACTGGCTTATTTTTGAAGAGATTCTGACTCACCGCCATTTGTATTTGGCTGTGCACAAGCTGTGCGCTCAAGTGTAAATACAGGGTAGTGAAGATGAGTGTACTGTAGTGCTTGAATGTTGAGAGCTGAAGCGGTGTGGTGTTTTTGGAAAACCGGTTACGCCTAATAACTCTTTAAAGTATTATTCAACCAGTCTGTCTGCTTCTTTATTCTTCTTTATTTATTCTCCATTGAGTCATATACAAATTAAAATAAAGTCTGACGTTTTATTCTGTTATGTTACATAGCTTTGCTACATCTATAAAATGATTAATGAGCTAAACACTTCCTACAGTACCGTGGATGTAGTGTAGCTCATTTCAGCAGCTTTTAGC
>JAPQRN010000016.1:8270986-8283153 GCA_037367275.1 Coranthus polyacanthus
AAGAAAGAAAGAAAGAAAGAAAGAAAGAAAGAAAGAAAGAAAGAAAGAAAGAAAGAAAGAAAGAAAGAAAGAATTGCATTTAGTCATCAGACCTTTGTTGCTCTGCATGCATAATATAGACTAGTGCAATTTGATGAAACCTCTTTGTGCTCATAAAACAAAACATAAAGTGTAAGCACTGCAGAATATTATCAGGAGAACATTCATTATTAGGCGCTTTGTGTTCTTCTGGGCTTTAAGCATTGAGTGGTTGTTTTCTCAGACAGTGCCTCTCAGCCATCCAGTCTCAACATCTTCCTTATCTGTCCGTGTTCTTATGGGTCCACTGCCACTGTCAATGATGTGGACTCATTTTTTTTAATTTTTTTTTTCCCCCTCTATCTGAGGATGTCTTTCAATAAGGAGCCGAAGGTGATGCCGAGAGTGGCCTCTCTGTGTATCAGTTTTCTTCACACATCTAGGAGGGAAAAAGGGTAACATCTGCATAATGCATTTTTACAGCATAGTTTCCTAGACTGTAATCGGCTGCTTCGGTAGATCGAGAATCCTTATTCCCGTTAAACCAGTGTCTTAATGTTTTAAATACCACATCAGTAGCTGCAGTTCACTCATTTCACTGATATAGTAGATAAAAAACATTTACAATACGATATGACACCAAATGATTTATTACACTGTACTAAAATAATATATATATTTATACAAAACCTTATGAGGACTGCATGATATGCTTGTGAGCCTGACTGCAAAGTCACCCTGATGACTTTGATGGTAGACTGCGCTGAGCTATATGAGTCTCTCACCACTCTCCTTCATCTCATAGGATCTGATGTTGAAGAAGAAGGCTAAGGCCGCCTGGGAGGCTGCACCGCCTGCCTTGGGCTTTTTACTCTCCTTCCACTCTAGTGCTGCTCTCTTCTCTATCACCAGCCTGGAAAGACCTTTACCCCGCACAGTATATGATTTAATAAATAACTGCGCTGAGGGGTCAGTGTGTTTGGCAAATTGTATGTCCTGTTTTGTTTGACTGGTATAACCCCATGTAATAACAATGGACAACACTGACGCCTATATTTTTTTTCACATGTCACCGGAGCACAGGATGCAGAGGCACAGCCAAACCATTGAAAAACATATCAGTATCTGAGTTAACTTTTGAACGCGTAAGATTTGTATGTCTTGATTTGTATATTAACTACTGTCTCGGCCGCAAAAATCATTATGCTCGCTCCCGAGTTCTTCAATGATTCTCCTCTTCTACAGTGGCAACAGTATGCAACACTAGCTCCTATGGGCTTAGAAATGGAATTGGCTAATGTCAAAAAAATGTCCAGCACGACACAGACTCCAACAGAAACTCCACGTTCCCACATGAGCATGTGCAAATCTTACATATTGAATCTTTTACGTAGAACAGGTACTCCATAACAACGGGTGCTTATAACATTGTGCATGTTGAACAAATATTTAAATGCATTTTAAATTGATCAGATAAAGGTATGAATATTTTAAATTACAGCCTAGGTAATACCAATTTTCATCTCTCTACAGACCATATCCACAAATCCTGTTTTGCAAGTTCTCTACTGACAGAAAGCATGAAAGCTATAACTAGAAAAAAGCAATCACATGGTTAAAGCGGCAGAAAGCACTGGAACTGTGTTTTACTGCATTGCCTGCATCATTGCACAAACCTCCTCTATCACAGTTAGAGCTGATCCGTAATAATGTGGATTAAATGTATTGGGCCATTTATCTTTATATAGGTCTAATTCCTGTGCTGTGCCTTATGTTCTGATTCAACAAAATCATAAAAAATGAGATTTTGCACTCTCATTCTTTTGGCCTTCTTCGAAGATTGTTTTGCATTTAATGCATTTCTGTTTAAGCAGTAAGTTTCAAGTACTGTTATATAGTGTACAAGTGAGTTACATGTTAGTGGCAGAAGTAACATTTACTGATGGCAGGTGTCTCATTTTAATGCTCCACGTGAAAGAACAGACACTCTGAACTCTGACAGCCTACAATCAGCGAAACAGCAAAAGCCGTTAAGACATACAGATGGTCTTCTGAAAGGCATCTTAGGAAAACAAAAAAGATTTGAAAGAGATGTGAATGAGTCATCGTGGAGAAAAAGGATCAGTGTTGCAGTGAGTCTGGATAGCGAAGGGGTCAAAAGAAAATGAATACTGTGTGTTTTGAATTTATTGAAAGGAGAACCCTTTGAGAAGCGTTTAATTTTCAAGAGGGTGATGGCAGAAAAAAAGAAGAACGATCCCCGCGCAACATCTTTAAAAACGTATTTAAATATACAACTGTAAACAAAACTCCTTTGTATTTGATCACTGTAAATGTATCACACTTGAACTGCTTCTTTATTTGCATATATTGCAGTACATATCCCGTTTAATGCTATATATTTTATTAATGCGCATTTGGTCCACCTCCATAAACACTAGCTGAGCATGTGAATTAATTTATGCAGGGAGTGTCGATTGCCTCTTTATATATGGTGGAAGCCCTGCTCCAAGCATTAAAGATCAAGCTCCTCCAAGTGGAAGGTTATTAGTAAAATGTCTAAACCTAATATGCATGAAGATAGCGCCATTAGAATAGTTCTTCATGTATGTGAAGCTATTACTGTTACCACAGGCCACTGACTATTAACCTGTCTCCTCTGATTAAATGCAGCCATGAAAGAAAGAAAGTCAGAGACATCAAGAAGAAGGAGAGATTAGAAGACAAATTGTTGGAACGTGATAAGTATTATGGAAATTGTGTGTAGAAGCATTGTGCAGTTTAGGACAATTGTATCTTCTCAGTTTAGCTCCCCCAAAGTAGCTTTGATTAATATTAACATAAATACATTTGAGACGAGATGGGTTGAAAAGCTCCTGTTTTATCTACAAAAAGAGCAGATGGGTAATTTCACTTACAAAGACCTGGTTCACAACAAAACCCCGACTCTCTTCACTAGTCTTTACAACTCTGTCAGCAGTCAGAAACTGCTGTTTACGTTTTTTTTTTTGTTTTTTTTTTTCTCTTCCACAACATGGTTTTATTTGACTTTTATCCTAAACTTGAACGACTCTGGTAGACTTATCACCATTCGACCTCTTGACATTCTGTGCACATACTGCAAAGAATCTGAAAGTTCTTTAAATAACAGAGCTTTAATCTTCAGAAGCAGCTTGCCCTTTGTAAATGCAATGGGCAGCATGCAGGCAATTAGATGCAGGAGGTTATGAAGGCGGCGGAACGTACATGTTTGCTCACTGTGTGTCCTCTTTGTGATTCAAAACAGCTTTTATGTTTCATTGAAATTTACATGTACATATTCCTCCTTTGTCCTCCTTTGAATTGGTTTCAAAACGTTTCTTGTCTTAAACCAAACTGTGGTTAACGCTTTCGTTACCTGTTATCTATTCTCTCATTCAGAGGAGACATTTATTTGTGTGTTCTTCTATATCCATATGTAGTTGTGTTAATGTCTTGTGTGGCTGGTTTTCTGTGTATTCTGTTCACCCTTTGCTACTCAGAACTCTTGGAATTTGAAATAATAATCACTGATTTAAGCATCAAGTGATTCTACCAGTTAAAATTCAGTGAAAACTATAAACTATAAATGATACAGGTCAATGGGTTCAAAAGAAAGCTTTTTTCGCCTTACTGTTGCTGGGCTATTGATTAGACCTAATCTCATCTGTTTTTTAGTGTTGTTAGTTTTTAGTTTTTAGCCTTCGGTTAAAAGGATGTTATGGAACGGCTGAGGTGATTGCATTAACTTTTCAGGCTCTGACAGGAAAATTAATCAGCCAAGAATGAAGTGAGGTTGATGAAACCTCAAAAAAAAAAAAAAAAACATTCAAGGGTCACAAAGCCCTGCACAGCTGCTGTCATTACCATGTGTGTATGTTTATCGTGTCAGGCGACATTGCAGGTATAAAAGATGTTTATCACTACAGTGCAGCAGCTTGAAAATGGCTTAGAAATGGCTGCTGGTTGTAGTCTTTTCAATGACTATTTCGTTCAGCTGCCAGACAACAGAAATAGAAAAAACGTGTAACGATAACAGCTTTACACTCAATTCAACAGTGGTTTTTCAACAGTGGACAGTGTTTTTTCCTTGATTGGTTAATTTGGTCAGTTTGAATCTGAAACAACGTATTAAAACACCACAGTGGCACAACAACACAGGCTGCGGAAATGCTCTTTTTTCAGGTAGGTTTAAGAGGCTTCAGGGCTTCAGTTCCCTGTGGGAAAGGACTGTATGACGGCAAGAAAAAGCAGAGAAAATGTTCTAAATATAGTGCGCACTCTTCAGTGGTAAAACCAGTACAAATCTCAAACTAAACCTTTCAAAGCCTCATGTGGTTCTTCACCGGTTTCTTGCGACGTCCCTGAACTGGTCCTGTCAGACGCGTCCACACCTGGACCTTCAGCCCCTCATCACCCTCGACTCAGCCTCATTCTGACTTTATAGACATTGTCAGAATCATGCAGTGGGTGGATTCAGAACGGAGGTAAAGTCACACTTCGAATATTTCTTTCTGTGCACCGCAGCGCCATCTATCACTGAACCAGAGATTTTTGGTCCTAAATGTTCTGGTGAACACGAAATGTCTCACAAGTTTGACAAGTTCTGACAGTTTCCCAAATCCATTTACTATATAAGGATGACTAATGGAAAATGTCAACACAGTTAATGAACTAGGAATGCTGACCTTAATGCATTTTTAGATGCAACCGTGATAACTAATGATTTTCTGCAGCCCATCCTCAGAGTCTACGACAGTCCATAAACTGCTGACCTGAAACTAGCCCTCCTGCGTGAAAGAAATCATCACCAGGTGCACCAAGCAATATCTCTTGATTTATTGAAGTATTGATTTTGTTACTCAATTTTAGAATGGGTTCTTGGTGACACATGGAGCAGCAGATAAAAGAAAAATGTTATAAAAACAGACGTACCAGAAGAAACCATGATTTACTCATTGCATCAGTGTGAAAAGCCAATATAAAAAAAGGGCCGGAAGAGGCGCGGAAGCATGTGCGTGATCACCATCCAGATTTATGGTGCTCATTTATCATGCATCCCTGAACAAATAAACAATAGGTACATGGATTTCTTCAAACATATACAAATGTACTGATCTGTTAGTTCATGTGCTGATGAATACATGTAAGTAGTGTAGTGTAAGAATACGTAAGTGTCGAAAGCTTACAGACATGTCATATTTTTTTTTGTCACATCTTGTCGTTGTTGCCGTCGTCTTCTGTTCCCAGCAGCCGGCTTATCCGCTTTTTAATAAATACAGTAACAAAGTAAACTGTGCATTTAAAAGATTACATTGTAATTTCCTAAGACCATTAAAACGTTCCATTAGAGTAGTCCAAGAGCTTATGCAGAGCAATAGCTGTATAACATAGTGAAAGCCTGTACCAAATGAAAAATGGATAGATACACTTTCTGTGAATACAAAGCATATTCTGTGCATCTGGCAACCTAGAGGCAAACGGTGCCGTAATTGTTTTCCATGCTCAATAAACTACCTGGCATTTTTGTTAAAGTGCAGATTATTAGCTTGTGCATCGCAAGCAATTATGGCCTATCTGCTGTGCTCTCCAGAGGTACACACAGGACAACGATGCCTCCCCCGAGGATGAGATTCGATAGTAAAAATAATCAAGAGACAGGCTTTGAAATGGCCTCAGCTAAACTGTTTTTGATTCTATGAACTGACCACCGTGATCTCAGAAGAGAGGAGAGAATCAATAATCATATTTATTTGTTATTGCGTCTGATGGAGGATTGGAGAACATTCAGAGATGGCAAAGGTCAGCAAAACTGTCACTGTAGCCAAACGGAGGTTCCTTGCTAGAGCACATAATCGATAAAAAAAACATTTTTAACGTTCAACGTTTTTAACTGTTACTCAGTGGTTGATTTCTGAATTTTTCTGCGTTTTGTCAGAATCATTCTGTCACTGAAACTGCTTTTCTTCTAAGTCGAGGAAACTTTAATTAGTCATTTCTGTTTCAAAATACTGACAGTGTTTTTGCCTAATGCTCTCTTGACTTCCACTTTGCCAGTCAGTGGTGACTAAACTCATACACACTTTAGATTGATTGTCTAACATGTTACATTTGTTCAACAGGTAGGTGCATCTTCTTCGATTTAGATTTCAAAATCTAAATCATGTTTTGAACTTGAAAGCCACTTTGTTGATATTTTAGTAATTAATTAATGCATTATTAATGCTTGTGTGCCTACATGAACTCTGTGTTGGTACAGTGTACAGACTGTTATCATGGATAGGCAACCGAGACAGTCATTAGCTTAGAAATGGAGTTGGCAAAAGTCAAGTAACGACCGGCTCCCAGCTTACCTGCCGATCTGTCTTTTTTTTAGGATGTATTCAAACCCGAATGTTGTGTTTCTGGTTCGTTTCCCCCCTTGGCGTGATTTTTTATTTTGGGCAGGGATGAACACATAATCGCACTCAGATGTGGTTATGAAGCGTGTTAATTGAAGTGGGGCAGACTGAAGTCACGAACTATTGGACAGAAAGGGGCTTGTGACCAACTCTGATTTATGTGCCTGCTTGAATTACCATGAAGCTCAGTTTCGTTTGTGGCAGGAACATGATCCAACCGTGATCCAACCCAACTACCAGGTGTACTCTGCGAGCTTGAGATAAATGGCCCCCTGCAGCCAGGTGTGCTGTGCATTCTGGGATGTGGCAGAGCATGCAAACTGTAGCAGTTTGCATCGAAATAATTGCAGCTAGCAGGGGAATGTTTCTCTTGCGAAATTATAAACAAGTCGCTAACACGTGACCTTCTTTGTCTATTTACTTTCCCGCACCCACTCCAGACACATCTGAATGACAAGTGAAGGCTCACACGTGGTTTGTAAGGATGGATTATGGTTCGCTTGGAATTTTCTCTTTGTGAAAAGAAACCAAACCAAGGGGAAAATTCTCCAGGTTTTCAAACCTACATTGGGTTCTGCACCTTATATAGCAGTTAATAATCATTATTATTATTATAACTATTTGCTTTGTTGGTTTCTTTGTGAAAAGTTGACATTCAGTGGCATCATTTGTTAAATACCGCAGGTAAGAATAAAAGAAGATATGTATTTGATGTATTATATGGTGTATGTGTAATTTTTGTAAGATTTTATTCATTATAAATACCTTTTTATACACATTGCCTTGTATATCTAGGTACCCTTATATCAAACTGCAATTTAATTCAGTCTTTAGACTATGAAGAAGGTGGCCTTGTGCTGATGTTTGTACCTTAAGATGTAATATTTGTCCTCCACCACCAGTTTAATTACATCCAAATAATTAAACCGTCAAGAGTTCCCTCTTTCCTGTTCCTGCACCTGCTCCTGTTGTTTTCCCTCTCTCTCTCTCTCTCTCTCTTTCGTTCCTACTCGTCCGTTATAATCAGTAGTTTTCCATTCTCCCGGTTACTCCCACTTGCCTGAAGCTTTCCCTTCAGTGCACCTGCCTTCCATCCCTTCATCACTACACTCGCCACCGCCCACCATCGTGAGCACCTTCCCAAATGTGAGCTCCAGCTGGTTTCCCTCATGTTTCCCTTGTTATTTTTGGGCTTCTGTCTGGGTATCTGTTTTTTTGTTTTTTTTAACTTCTCTCCACCTTGTGAAAACGCCTGCTCCATCCTGGTTTGGTTGTCCATGTCCTGGTTCCTCCGTTCCTGCCAGCGCCTGCCTGACTGCTTACCTACCTGTCTAAAAGCTGAGTTTATCAGAAATTCATTGAACCTTTCCTGTCTGCTGGTCTGTGTCTGCATTTGAGTACTTTTCCTTTTTTTCTTTTTTTTGGAATATTATTTATTACATTTCAAAACAATATTCCAGATTTTACAAATCCATATACATGAGGCACCGCTTGAAAGTAGAATGAAACCAATCACTAAAAAAGTACAGTAAATAGAGAGAAAACGCCTGTACATGAACACCAGAATAATACATATAAAGCGCTAATAAAATGCAGAGATGAGAGATTGTTCAATGGATCCAGAGACTCCAAACATGACAAACTCATAGAAATTCACATATAGGTTACATCATACATTATATAAACAGCAGTCTTATCATACATTTTGCATGTGAGACATTTACCAGTGTAGCTAAATGATGGCACTGTGTTTAAATATTAATTGGTGCGTTATGCGTAGCTGTTTTGTTTAAAGCTGTTAGCCGTTTGGCTTTGGTCCTGTATTTTTGTTGATCTTAAAATACCACGCATGTGAATTTATCAAACTCTAACTGTTTGCTAAGGAAAAAGGTGATCTCTAAAGACCATAAAGCGTGCTAGATTTTTTTCTTATTAAACCTCTCATATGCTTTTGTCAGGAAGTGATTGTCTGACCGATGTGGGAGCTTGATTAGGGGTTTAGTTCGGGGATTTCAATCAATAGAGAAGAACACTGAGGTCAAGCCCAATTAAATGCATGGGCCCATTATATCAGAACTGATTGCATTGGCAGCACAGCTCCACACTTGACAAAGACAGCGGTGATCAATAGACAAGCTCTCGGAAAGGACAGGCTTAAGATTGTAGATTTCGAGAAGGAGTAAGTAGACTGAAATCCTTTAATTAGCTTTGAATTGTACTGATATGGAGCAGTTCTATTGTTGTTTAAAGAAAGAATTGCCCATAAAGATGTACCGTTATGCAATCTGCTTGGTTTTCCAGTGTGACCTTTAAAAACAAGTATACCGTTCAAACTCCACTTTTAGAAAACATTTACTAAAATACAAAAAAAAAAAACTACATTTGCGGTATTTTTTTATTTGTTTGAACCTTTATTTAATTGGCCAAAGTACAAAGAAAAGTGTTTCATTGTTTTCACTGACCAACCTAATTATTTTTTAAACAAATTGAGATTTTGATGCCTGCGACAGAGACATGTTTACCACTGTTTTGCATCACCAGTCCTATTTATTACACTTTTTAATCATTAGGGAACTGCGGATACTGTTTGTTGCACTTTTGTGGAATGTTTGCCCATTCTTTCTGTAGATGTAGGAGTATATTAAGGAGTGGTTTTGTTTTATGAGTTAAATTTGTTGTGGGCTTTTATCATCTACTGCATGGAGTTTTAATCCATTCATTGCGTGGTTTGGATTTATTGAGGTCAATTTATTGTGCACGTTTTGTGTCATGTGTATTTACGGGACCATTGAGTATGTATTTGGTTTGATCCCATGTATAAGTGTCCTTCAATAAGCTGCAGATTCAGCTAATCAGCATGGACTAATCCCTGACCGTATGCAGTGCCAACCTTTCCTCCAGCTGTGTTAGGAGACATGGTGAATGGTGAGCAGGACCCTCCGTCTCTGCAGAACAAAGCCAGCACTTAAATCAGGAAGACGCCCATGGAGCAGCGTGAGGTCATGATCCAGGCGAGACAGACCAGAGGACACTCTCTGACTGATACGCCGTCTAACTGATAAGCGAAAGGAATGTTCCATAACTTACTGTGTTGAAGCTGGTTGAAGCTGTTCCCTAGTACAGTGCATTGGATCACTGGCCTGTTTGTGTTGTGTCAGCCCGGGATCCTTAAAAAAAGAAAATCTGCAGCGTTGACTTGGCTCTTTCTAACTGTGACAGATGCAGGACTTCATCTGCTCAGCAGTCCGTGGTGGCCTGATTCTCCTCTTCATTATGCTCCATACATTTTCAATAGGAGACGGATGAGGACTGCAGGCAGGACAGTCAAACACAAGCGCTCTGAGACTCTGAAGACAGGCTGTTGGAACGGGAGCAGAATGAGGCCAGTCATTGCCCTCCTGAAATAACCACACACTTTAAAAGATGTTGACTTAACGGCAACGTATGTCTCTAAAATTCCAATCTATGCCTTCACATCGATGGTATCTTCACACAGGTCAGCCATGTGGACGCTGATGCAACCCCAGACCATCACAGATGCTGCTTATGCACCTTTGACTGACTTTTCAGTCTTATTTTGTTTCGGTCCCAACTTTTTTTCTAAGTCTAATACCCTGTCCATAATAATATGGATTTTTCTCTGCGTTTCATCCACACGTACACCATGTTTTACGTCACCGGTGTTGTGGAGAAATCTATATGATATAAAGAATACATTCCAACAACCCAAACCAACACTTTTAAGTTCATTTAAGTTTACAATGTAACTTGTCGTTGCTGTTCAACTTCATGACAGACTAAAGCGTCTGCTATGTCCAATATTATCTGGTCCACAGTGTCCAAAGTTTAAAGTCCACCAGAAACAATGGTTTGTCTGAGGGTTTGTAGCGGTATGTGGTGGTTTTTGAGTTCTAGTGTGTACAGAGATGTTAGACTAAGGTCTTGTGGACAGAATTTATTTTTTAAAGCGAAGGGGCAAAATACCTGTTCAGAAAAATATCCACATCAGTGTGGACCTAATTTGTTTATACCTGGAAAATGTGAAAACACTGAAGATCTTTTCTTTGTTCTTGTGAGTGTCAGTTAAATATAGGTTTGAATGTACTGACAAATTTGTAATGTATTTTAGAAAATGTGTACGGTATTAACATAAAGTTAATGATTTGTAATATGTAATGTAACACCTGCATCAACAGACCAATTTCCTCTGCTCTCACATGTCAAAATTAATGCACCGATGCTTGATCTACCATTCAATAACACAGACTACAGCTACTCTAAACCTGTCATTTCGACAGCAGACATTTTTAATTTAGCCGTGTGTATTACTGTAATTTCATGCGCTGCTGAATTCGTCCTTGGCTTTGACCCACTGGCCTGCTGTTTCGAGCTGCCAGATAGTCCCGCTCGCAATGTTTTCACTTTCTTGATCTGCTAAGACAAGATATTTGAGCAAATGGGTGTGATGTTTTGCTTGGACGACATAATGAGGAACGGCGCATTGGCGGAGCTGCTGGGTGCTGTTCTCCTCATTAATTGCGGAGAATGCAGAAGCAAATGTGGCCTCATCAAAGTGCTTTCTTGTGCATGTAATGTATAAGCAATAAAACAAGTATGCAGCTAATTACATACCTTAAATAAACTGTTCGCAAATTCACCAAGTAATCACTAATTGTTTTACAGTTGATGGAAGGCAGTTGTGTGCCTTGTATATATGTAATTTGTTGTTGTACAGAATGCGTAATAAAGCAATTAAATGCGTTGTGCATATTTCTCTCTTAACACTGTGTCAGCCAGAGATGCAGAGGCACAGACTATAAAAACGTGTTGTGCTTTCGATATAGTGCTGTCACTGGCTTTCATTCGTTTTCGCCCGTGCTCCGAGATAGATTTCCGTCACTCCCACTTGTCCTCCACCCTTCTGAGTTTTGGTAGCAGTTCTGACCAGCTGACCCTCTGCGTACACCTGTCTCCATTATCCTCATCAGCCTTAAATACTTCCCTGCCCTTTCCCACTTCCCCGCTGCCATGTTGTCACCGTGGTAGTGTCTGTGCATACCTCGGACTTTGTCTGTCGATGCGAAAAGGAAGTTAAACTCATCGAGTGTGTGTTCTCTGCCACTGGGCATCTCTCAGTCGAAACAATAGCAGGTGATGTTAATTGCTGTGCATTGCAGATCCATCGCTTCTGTTATTCTCTATTGCAGTAAAAGCTCTAAATATATATAATCACTATGAACATTTCACTAAGAGATGAATCGATGAAATAGCTTACAGTTCTATTCAGGTCACACTGAGTAATGTATATCCACATTAAGC
Source organism: Coranthus polyacanthus (assembly GCA_037367275.1). NCBI lineage: Eukaryota > Metazoa > Chordata > Actinopteri > Kurtiformes > Apogonidae > Coranthus > Coranthus polyacanthus. The sequence continues at coordinate 8,282,743 of JAPQRN010000016.1, forward strand.
CACTTTATTCTTGTGAAAAAGCTACAAGCAGCGTTGAGCTGCACAAACGGGGTATGACACCATTGACCAAATGAAATGTAAAATTATGAATGAAATGAACACAGCACAGAAAATTTGTAAACAAGTAAAGTTTCTACAAAGATTGAGAGTTATTCATAATTTAGTAACCATAACTAGACAAGTTTTGTAGTTTTCTGTTGGACACGTTGCTGTGAAAATAAAAGGTAAACGTGATTAAGAAACAGATTTAGCAAATAATTATGTGTCTGCAGGTGTGGATCAATACAGACGCTGCAATGTTTCTTGATTTAATAAGAGAAACAAACGTAAATACCATGTTTGATAGAAAACAGCATGAAGAGGTGCAGAAACAAATGTTTAACAAAGCCTTCGACAGATCATGGGAATTTC
>JAPQRN010000016.1:8292446-8318498 GCA_037367275.1 Coranthus polyacanthus
CACCCCCGGCCCCCACCCAACCCCGGGGTTTTACTGCACTGCAAGTGAATCTGTCACCAATCTGCTGCGGTGGGGCTCAGGCGTTATGAAGAGCACCGTTTGACATCTGAGCATGTACATAATTCAGCACTTTTGTAGTGGGATTTCTTTATCTTGTCATGGTGGTGATTCAGTCTCAAAGCCTTGAAATCTCCCTCGCGCTTTTATTAAAACTTTCCGTCATAAGACAGTGCTTACACAGAAATAAAGGTACCGGCTGAATATTATCCCCCAGTCAAAAATAGTTGAGTATAGAGACATTTCTGATTAAAATGGGCTCTTTAATGTATCCCTTTCATACTTTCATACAGTCACATAATAAAGTTATATAGCAGATGTGGATTGATCACCCTCAATAAAACTGTCATATTCCCCATTATTTACTAATTTAATCCAATTCTCACTGGTTTTAAAGGCATTTGTTTTAACAGCAACATGTTATTTCATTATTTTGAGTCTTAATTCATAATGTCACATAGAAAAATGATGATGGGGAGGAATTAAACTTATGCATTTCACCATTCTGCTATTCCCCAAACAATGTGATTTTTCATCTCTGAGAACCAAGCAATCAAAAACAAATAATGAGTAGGCTACATTATGTTGTTTTGGAGCAAAACCAATTTATGTCATGTCTGACTGAAAATACAGCTATTATGAAATCCTAAAATAAACAAAATAATGAATGTGCACAGCATTGGGAAAGAGGTAATCTCTTTTGACAGAGCATGTCTGAGCGCAAAAAATATGAGTTCTGAACTCGCAGCTTAAATTGTTATTTCTTAGTCCTGGTCTGTCCACAGCTTTTATCCTTTTAGTTACTCACTAGCACCTTATATTCTTCCCCACTCCCCTCACTAATAACCCTTCTTGACTATCTAACCTCGTGCCATCACCACAAGGCATAACATTTGCTCTGTGTCTTTTCTCCATCACCTCCTTCTGTAACTCCAGACCTTTCCATCTGTCCACACCTGCCCTGGGAGTCTGAAGCTTTGTGAACTAAACTCACGAGGCTGAAAACAGTTGATAGAAAGTGGCACAAGCCCTGCTCGTCAGCTGACCTCTCTCCCTCTTTCTGTCTTCCACGTTGCCAGACCTTCGACTTTGAACATCAGTCTTTTTCCACCGTATCAAACTCCTTTTCAGTCTTCTTCTGCCTCTCCACTTACTTTGAGACCTACTTTTTTTGTGTAAACTTACTGAAAGATGCTCTATTCACTTTTTTTTTTTTTAAGGATAAGTAAATACAGTAACTGCCTCATTTGATCCTATGTTAAATAAAATTACAAATGGTATAGTTGTTCTAGTATATTTACATCATCATCATATTGTTTTCAGGTCCTCATAGTTCGCTTCAGCTACCTGCTTGTTATGCCACTACAATTCCGTTCTGTTTATACAGTGATGAATTACACACTTAATGTAGTAAGATCAAGACCTTGCAGCATTATAGAGACAACAGCCCCCTTTCAGCAAGCACTTAGTAACAGTGGGGAGGAAAAACTCCCCTTTGAAGGAAGAAACCAGGCTGGGTGGCCATATGCCTCGACCAGTTGGGGTAAGAGCGAGAACAGAAACAAAACAACAACAATCTGCATCCACAGCAACTATGTGCATCGGCTCCAGTGTTGAGTCAAAGCCATACACTGCACAGTGGTTAATAATACAATGAGACTAGTTTTTTTTTTTTTCTAACCCAGCTAAATAGAGGAAATAAAGTGTTCTACCATAAACGTGTGCTCACTTTTATTTGATGGGTCACTGACAGTGTGTCCGCCATTGGTTGCTTTGTGCCAGAAGTTTAGCCAGATTCTGTTGAACCTGCCGACACTCTCACTGCGAAAGGAGTGAACAAGGCAGCTGTGGTTTCAACATTTGTCTTTTTAAAGCCAGTCTTAAGGCCTCCACGTTCCATTCACACATTGGATATAGGGCAAAAGAGGGAAGCAGGTTTATCTTTATACAACACCATGAACGCCTGCACGGACAGATTGTCACAACGTATGATTCGTTACACAAATGAGGAAAAATCGTTCAGGTTGGCCTTTTAAGCATGCATACCCTTCAGATATCTTCAAACAACCCTAGTCTCTTTGAAGCACACTCTCACATTATCAACTCCTGCCTGAAGCCAAGGGCAAACCATTTCCATCTTCAGTAGCGCCACTCCTCCAATCTATTCTGAACCGATAACTTATTTCTACAGCATCCTATCATTCTTTTCTTTTGTCTTCAAACCCAGCTCCCTTCGATCAGCTCTACTGATGTGACAACAGCCTCTTGTACATCACCTCTGGCTTCAAACTGCTTCACAGCGCTTTACTTTACTGTCACTGCCTTTCTAGAGAGCCAGAAATCACTGCTAGGCCTGTAGTAGAAGTGTCATGGGTCTAATTCAATAAGACTATGAAGACCCCTGTGACATAACCACGTTCACACAATCAACTGAATAACATTTATTCTCGGTGACTGGGGATTGATGCTATCTGCTGAATGGTCTTACAGATTAATGATGGCACATCCTGGTGTTTTCTATTGTCACCAATATAGGTTAATAAATTATTATATTAACATCTGAATTGGGCTTCTATTTGCTTCTACATTATGCTCACAAACAGTTGTTGCATCAAATCGTGTGATTAATGTTCTCATATCTGTTTTCCCTGGGGACCCTCCCGGCTAAACCGCCTTTTTGCTTCAACCATGTTATCCACAACCGGTGGCATCTCCAATTTTTCATACTATTGTTATGGCAACAATGCACTTCTTTTTTTTTTTACATGTTGTGACTTACATCTACTATATAAAGCTCAAGATGAAACCAGAACCTAATCATCAGACTCGGCCTGGTATCTCAACCTTTAGCTATCTCCAATCTAAAGTGAAGCTGCCCTCGCAAACGCTGACCTACAGCTCTTTGAGACCTTTGCAGACCGGTTTCCCTTCATCCACAACAGATTATCTTATCTCAAATGATAGCCGATGGCTGTGCAATTCTAAAACCTGGTTGTGGTGTACAAGGCTGCAGAAAGGATTTTCTTTCTCATATCTCAAGCTTATAGTTCGGCCCAACTGTCACTTCACTCAAAGCCAGCACCTGTTGAACCAGCTGAACTGAACTTTTTTAGAAAGTTTGAACACAAAGACAACACCAAAGCTGCTACGACACCAAGTAGTTAACATGAAACCTACCCCTTCAATCTTTCGATGGGTACAATTAAAATACTTTGACTGAATGTATGGGAAAGTGAGTCTGTGCTTTTTACAGAAAGAAGACCTGCAAGCAGTGTATACTAACATTAATGAAAGCTTTTGGTTAATATGACTTCATGAACATATTTATAATTTAGGATTATTTATCACTTCTGTCATATTTTGTTACTGGACATAAGTATGCACTAAAGAGTAACAACTTCGATAAAGGTCTCTGGAGGACAATCGCTAGGCATAAATCAGGAAAAAATGTCAGAATTGCAACTCTCTCCTCTCTGTCTGACTGCGTATATGAAGACAGAAAAGACGATGCCGTTTTATACCGTTACGGAAAAGAGAATCCAAAATATCACAGTTATTGGAGCTGCTATGGTGCTTCTGTGATGAGCCACAGCGTCTGCTCAGTAAAGACGCATCTGACAGATTCTTGACTGCGACTGGTCATTATAGCTGTCAAACAGCTGCTTTTAAAATACTCTTGGAACTGTTGGATTTGAGAGGGACATGCAGCTGTGCATCATCTATGTAGGAGTGATGAAGAACATTATGTTTCTGAATAACCTGACGGAGGGGGAGCAGGCAGATGGAGAACAAAAGTGGACCCTTGAGGAACACCACACTTAAGTTGTTATATTGAAGAATATGAGTCATCTCCCACAACCAAAAATGTTCTATTAGATAGATAGAACAAGTTTAAAGCAGTCCCCTTCATAATTGAATGGTCCACCGTATCAAAAGCAGCAGTGACATCTACTAACACTAGGACTGAACATTTACCTCTATTGGCTGAAAGTAGAAGGCCATTAACAGCCTTAACCTCGGCGCAAAGCAATTCAAATATTATTATTATTATTATTATTAAAATAAATTATCTGTATTGCAATACGTTTCTGAGACACTTTAGCTAAAAATGGTAATTATTAGTAAAAATAGATCTAAGTTTCAAAATCTAAGTTTAAAACCCTCAGGAAAACGTCTAGTGGTCAAAAAGCCATTAATAACTGATGACAGGGAAAACTTCTTTCAGGGAAAACTGGTTAAAACTTGTGCTATACCAGCAAAACGTTTAGTATCGTACAGTAAAACTTCAGAGATAGAGTTTTGTTGCTTTCTATTTATTTAAATCAATCTATAGCTTAACTCCCACACTAGGTTCAGAGTATGTCCAACTTTTTCCTTTGCTCCTTTTTCCCTGCCCGGTCATAGGGTTCCCGGCCCCATCTTCAACAAAACAGCTCCCTGATGATGAATTGATGTTTCCCCTCCAGTCAGAGAAGTAGAAGTATCCTACAGCACTCTCACTGAGTCACTCCTCTCACCTTTGCTCACTCTAATACTTCTCAAAAAAAGGATCTCTCCCGGCTCTTGTTGTTGCTGTTTTTTGTTTTTTTTTTTCTTTTCATGGCACTTCTCACTTTCCCCGAGCAATTCACCACCTCACAGAAGAGTGTAAGGGCACCATGACTTTGAACTATGAAGTTCCTCACAGTATGAACCTGTGCACATGGAATGGCTTGCTGTAGTACGTTTCCCACAAAAAATAATTACATGTTCTCTGCGCAACGGAGGACACTGGTGACCCAATGTAGAAAATGGCTGCAGCTCGACCTCACGCTCCCTGGGGAGTTCAAAATCTAATTTAGATTGGGAAAGAACAATAATGACATACTAATCTGTAGTGGAGAAATTAGCTCACCTGATTGATGGAATCACTTGTAAAGTGTAATTAGGGGTCGCATAGTCTCAAAATACCAGCAGCAAATAAGATTGATAGTGGAGCGGAAGCATCTGAAGAAATTGATCCTTCTGTCATTTATTTTTAACTGGAAATGCAGAATTGCTACAAATTGCTTCTCTAATGCAATGTAGTACAGTTTGTTTTGATGAGCTAGGCTGCTTTCAAATTCTCGATTCGCCAAATTAATGCCACATCAGTGTTCTTGCAGCTTACCAAGGTTTTGTGTAAAATATACATGTAGCTAGATGAACACTGGAATGTGTGTGTTTTAAAACCTACTCCCGTGCAGCTTTCCTCTGGGTTCCACAAAAATGCAACAGCGAAGACGAAATAAAGTCAGTGGATTTACATGTTGCTAACTTTTGTGTCTTCCCGTAGTTTCCCGTAGTTTTGTGCGTCTTTCCGCTCTGTCCTCTCTCTTCCTGCTCCTTTCTGCAGGTATCTCTGGATCTGGAGCTGCACATCTTGTGCATCTTCCTGATGTTTGGTTCTCGACTCCATCCTGTCCAGTCTTTCCTCCAGTGTCCGTGTTGTTCGTTGTTCTTTCTCTATCGTCCTGTCTGAGTGAATGCTGCGTTGTGTTCGAGCGTTTCCACTGTTTGCCATTGCCTGTACACACAACACCTATTGCACTGTCTGTCCGTCCTGGAAGAGTGATCCCTCCTCTGTGGCTCTTCCTGAGGTTTCTACCATTTTTTCCGGATGGGTAAATCCCTTTCAGGCGAATCCTTGATTTGTGATATTGGGCTATATAAATAAAATTGAATTGAATTGCATCGCATTGGATTCCAGAAGGCAGTTTCAGCTGAGAATCAGCTGCAATTACAATTGGAAAAAATTAAGATGCATCGCAAATCAAATCTTCAAGCAACAAGGGGCGTGCAGGACATCCAAATGAGAGAGTAAAACAGACTTAACGCTTTGTTTCTCAGCGCCTCCATCACTTTATCCGTATAGCTGTCACTTTATTCCAAAGGCAAATTCCTTTAAGTATGTTGAATACAAATATGAAAAGCTCAATATTTCATAAATTGTTGTCAGTTTAACGAGAAAAATCGGCCATCAATATTTCACTCTGACTGACCAAACATACCCAGCAGACTTCATAAACACGTTATACCTACTCTTGTATGCAGAGCCTACATAGCTAGGGGCTTGTAGCAACACAGCAATAAGCTGCAATCCCTGCTGAGAGTTGGCAGAGAGCCCAGCATTCTATATTTACAGTCGTCACTGTTTTTAAGTGGTAAACTATAACTGACAAGCTGGTGCTCTGCATTACATATGGAGCATAAAGAGTAAAAGGAGAATTTAAAAAAGGATCAGAGTTCCTCCAAGCTTTTTGTAGAGTTTGAGTGTGCTACAAAGAAATGTAATGTCTATGAAGGAGATGATGTGAGTCTATTGTCCTCTGCTGCATTTTTGATGTCAATAGTTGGCAAAAGAGCTGCAGAGGGAGTGTTGCAATAGGGCACTGTTATTATCCATTCACCTATCAGGGTTTAAAGTAGCATCCTGGGCAACTGAAGTGGCTTCCAAGTATATGTGCACACGGGGCATTATGAATTATTCCACATTTTATTACAGTGTCAGAGTCAAAGCACATTTTTATGAGCCACAGTCCACCGATGAGGGAAAGCACCAAAGAGAGGCAGATGCTCAGGCTGCTCTGACCAGGCAGCAGAACAGCTGGCCAGATGTTACCAACAGAAACGGAAAGCAAGCCTGTGGCAGTGAGTCCTACACATCACTCTGTCCTGGGTTTTGTAAAAGAGAACAGCACAGAGAGTTCAACCACATGTGAAAGCAGAGGTTTCAAGTTTTATCATATTTAAAACCCGCACTAAAACTGCAAATTGTTAATTAACTGTACGACTACTGCCCTATTCTGTGATCACAGCTTCTGAAAAAGGTTTATTAAGTATAGTGAAACATTTTGGCGGAATGAAAAAAAAGGAAGAAAAAAGATCCACTTTCCTCACATTATAATCTGTTCATGCATTTTTCTCAATTACTAGGAACCTAAAATCAGTGACGTTTTTAGTAAAGGACACCTGTAGAATTCAGTGAACACTGGAATATCATTTCTTGCAACTTTTCTTTTCTAATGTAATGTGTTTCGTGAGGACACAGCAACCTTGACCTTTGGCCGCCAAAATCTAATCAGTTCATCCTTGAGTCGAAGTGAATTTGAAGAAATTCCCTCAAGGCTTTCCTGAGACATCGTATACATAAGAATGGAAAGAAATGAGGTCACAGCGTCTTTTTACCAACATTAGTGAATGTTGATGCCACATTTTAACACATTCTGTCAAACTATTCCTGGGATGTCACATTTTAAAAGTCGAAGATGCAAATGATAACATTTAGTTTCATCTGTGAAACATGAATAAATCAAAGCAAAAAGTCTACCAGTCCATAAAGACCTTGTTTATCTTTATGGACTAGTGGACTAAATATCACCATTTCTCTGGCTGGGTCTATGAACGTGGACAGCAACACTGCGAAGGAATTTCATTAGCAAGGCCAATATGAAGATGTTCATTGTTTGGTCTCGTCCATTATAATTGCTCATAGTGTGACAATGAATTGTTTTGTGCGACTGTACATTTAAATGTATGTATGAGTTTGTACATCTCTTCGGGAACTGTTACAAAAAAATCAAGACAAGAGTCATATGATCAATGTGGGAGGCAGCATCTGGTGACATATTTTTAAACGCAGTTGGATAAGCCATCTTTTATCAACAGTATCTTAGAGACCAAACTGACTGGAAGTTTCACAAAATTATTTTCTGAATTATTATTTTAGTGTTTGTTCAAATGCCATGCAATCCTCTTGTGGATTTGGCCATTAGTGTGAAAAAGGATGTCAAATATAATTTTTTTCTGGGCTGTCTACAGGAACATTGAGCTGTTGCCTCTTTTTTATATTTAAGAAAATTGTGTACACAAATTAAAATGTTTTGTATCTGCATTAACGTTATTCTTAGGTGTTGTTAATATCGGACCATGTTTGATTTTTCTTCTAAATTAGGAAGGCAACTGAAAAGGGTCACATAGAGGACGAGGACTTCAAGCAAGTGAAATGCACTTTATTTATTCACTGGATTGACTTCCAGGACAGACTAAGCGTCCATGTAGTTATCCCACAAAACTACAGTACTTTCATTGGCAGATTACATGCCGCGGGCTTTTAAGCAACTTAATAAAGTATTTGGGTTTGATGCATATTCATCATCTTGGCCAGAGAGGAATGATTTATTTGCAGACAGGTGCAGTGTGCCTAGAATTATTTAAGGGGAAAAACAACAACAAACCAAACCAAGAAACTATGTTTAAAAATCTGTGAAGTGGGAGTGTACTCCTCCCACATAACAGAAGACACATACATCGTGAGGAGGAAGAGTCATGAGCTTCACAGTACTCAAAGCAGCTTTAGATAAAACAACTGTTTTCCACTTTTTTGGACTGAGATCAGAATTTTTTTTTCCTTTTCCAGGAGCTATTCTTTCTGTGTGGCAAAGCAGCGAGGAGCGAGACGTGTTTTGATGGCACGGGAATAAAAGAGTCTGGTGCGACATCAATCCGCGTCTCAGATGTCCTTTCCTGAAATACCTCAGAAAAATGTAAAATGACTTTTAAAAACTGGAAGAGAGGCAAAAATAGTCTTGCAGATAGAGATTGCGTGTTGTCTTTGAGTCAGGACCTGAACCTCGAGCAAATGAAACAAAGATAAAAATATGGGCTTTGTTATTTCTGAAAATATTCCAAAAATAATGAAGCAGCTGGAGTGAATCATAAAGTACCTGCAGTTCTTCTTATCTGCTCTTGAAAGTTGCCACAAATTCAGACACTTTCTAAACTTTTTGGCAAGAGATTTGATAAGTTATTGCCTCAAGTCATGATTTCCTATTCTAATACAAGAATTGCAGACAGCTATAATGACAACTTGTTTAACAACTAACAATGAGCCTCCAAAAAATTAGAACTTGGATTCCCACTGCATTTTCAAATGAAGCCAAAAAGAAAAAAAAAATATTGTTGTTGCAAACAACCGCAGTTACCACTCAAGCTGCCATCTGAAGTGCTGATTTATGACTCAGAAATGTTTTCACAGTCGCATCTGTGTCCTCTAAAATGAAAATATGACCATAATTAGTCTCAGCTTTTTCAGTTTTTTAATCAGTTGTATTTTTGTCAGAATTTTCCATCATTTGCACCTCTAAACTGGGCACTTGTGACATTAATAAATCTCGGTGTTAGCAGAAAATAGCCATCCCTCCTTTTATATACACCGCACTTTAGGACGGTTCCAACAAAACAAGAGACGAGACCATGCTCAAATATCACAGGTATGAAGTAATGATTCAGCTGCGCGTTGATTCAGATGGCTCATATTTAACAACAGACAATGAGTTTCTGTGTGAGCTGTGTCTTTGTGCGTGCGATTTAGCAGTGCGTCTCTGTCTTTGTAATTTGTGACGCCTTAAAATGAAGTAATCTCTCCTCGTGACCTCTTACGACAGGCTGAACGCGCCTACGAGTGGTGAGCTGTGCTTCACCCTTGTGACGATTTTCATTTGATTAATTATCAGACCTAAAGGCTTCAAATGATTCAGTACATTGCCAGGAAAAAAGCAAAAGCTCATACCCAATAATTTAGCACAGAGGACATGTGGTCTCTGTGGCTGCTTCTATTACTTATTCTAAAATCACTTCCCTTGCTTATCTTTTGACCCTGAAGGAGGCTCTCACCCGCTGCTTGTGGACCACTGATTTAGCAGCTTCCAGCTCACTACAAAGGTCGAAAGAAGTGATTGGCCTCTAAATCTAGGCGACAATTAAAAGTCCAACACTGCTGGAAGTCAGATCCTTCACTCCAACTGTGATTTTAGTTGTAATTTTTTTTTTACGCAGCGGGTTTATGGAAAAAGCCATCCTATAATATACACCAACACACACACACCCATTAGGATAATAATACATTTTATTTATGTAGCACCTTACTATAAAACAAAATCCATGATAATATTAGACCACAAAAACGTTACAACATTAGGAGAATAAACTAAATGCAGCATTACATTGAACTCTTGCTGTTTCTCCACTATTGCACACTTAGACGCTCCCACACTTTTGATTCAAAGTCAATAAACCCGTCATTTGCATTTACCCTTGTCATAGTCTCCTTCACTTTTGCCCCAGTGTCGCGCAAACTTTGTACAGTATGTCACTGTTATCAGTGCTTTTTCAGTGAGCTTAATTAATTTAACTCCAAGAGACTGGCACCTGAATGAAAGACGGAGAGATTTAGAGAAGGGGAACTAGAGGTGAGAAACGTCGACTCAACTGCCACTTAGCCTCGCTGACTTTACCTTGAGACCATTCAAAAGCGTTCCTTCTCTCAGTCCATTTGAACATATACCGATGAATTAGAGTCTGTCATTTTTTGTGACCACGCTCGTCTGTCAGATAAACTAGAAATGTACATTTTTGTGTCACGGTAACAAATGTGACACCTGCAAGTGAACCGTTTCAAATGCTTATCTTTCAACTGCCATGTCAAATACTTTTAGTACTTGTGGCATTTCAGGTTTAATGACGGCTTGCATTCCCCTCTAAATGCTTCAAGTAATTAGAATGACACTTTCTTTCAGACAGTTTTCAGCTGTACACTTCAGTCGACACTTTAACTCCTTTTAGCTATTACACCAAGTAGTAATACTTGAACTGCTTTCAAGGCTCGCTGTCCCCTTTCAATTTAAAATTTGTTTAAGCTTCAGCTAATAATTGGACCTCTTTCAGTTTAAAATACATGCTTACACTTCAGCTAACACATTCGGCCCTTTCATAACTTTTGACTTGAGCTGACAGCTCACCTCTACCCAGCACTTGTATAATCTCTCACTTCTACTTAATTCGAAACCTTTGCTTATCCGTAAACTCTCCAGCACTTTTGCGTAAAAAAGCCACTCGCACATAATATCATAAGCCGTGTGTTATTATTTCCGTCACAAAGATTCTATAAATGCATTGTATAGGAGACAAAATAAATGTCACTTTTCTGAACATGTTGTGATTCTTCGACTGGAAGAGACGCAAACACTTAAACAAGCTTCAGTCACTAAAACAATTTTGGCATCGTCTTCTTCAACAGCTTTCTTGCAGTCTACTGAATAGAGAACAGAGCTGCTTTCACTTTGTACAAATAAACACACCAGCCAGCCAAGCAGCCAGCCACATTTGAGGTGTGCATTTATCTGGTCACTTGTACAAAGAATGGGAAGTGGATTTATTGATTTACTTTGAGGAAGGGATAAGCGCAGCGAAAAAATGGCATGCTTGCAAAACCTCGACAACACTCAAGTAGTAGTTAGACGCATACTAAAATAGAAGACAAACGGGCATAGTACGTGCACGCAATAAGTCAGTGTAATCAACTTGCCTGAAAGCCCTCAGTGAATCAGCAAGGTGTGTGTTTGTGCCTAAAAGACAGAGAAGACAAAATCTATTAAGTTTAAGTCAGTATGAGTACATACATCAAAGCACAAAATCAGCTATGAGGAAAATACCTATTCACCACTCGATAATTTATAATGTCATTGTCATTTTGTACTTTTTCAACTTTCATTTTCATCATTCAGATCCTAGTATTAGTGTTGCATATATTTAAAAACTCAGGGCTCGTGTTTGTGTCTTATATAGTACAGTCTGCATGCTTCTCAGTTCAGTGGTGATGGTCTTTGGGCCCATGTCAGCTTACAAACTCAATCCCTGAGGGCAACAGTGCATATAGAAAGAAATATAGAAGGCTTTATCCAAGGGATGCAACAAATTCACCGGCCATTGTTGTGGAAGTGGCTGCATTTCCAAAAGTACTCCAAAAGTTTTTAATTTCTCAGTTCTTTCCTCTTGGCTTATCTGATCATAGTGGCACCAGTCGACCTGTCTCACAGAAATTACGGCACGTTGACATGCACCTACATGGTAGGTGTAAATACATTATGGTTATAAAGCTAATGCTGTCCACATCTAATTAAAAAGGTCCAGTGCGTAACATTTAGTAAGATTAAAGAGGATCTAATTGCAGAAATGGAACACAACATTTGTGTTTATCAGTGTATCATCACGTGAAAATAAGAATCACTGTGTTTTCAAGGACTACGCCGAGCCCGCCATGTTTACAGTAACCCAGAACAGACTTCCTCTTCTCCTTTTTTTCCATTTTATAGCAGGTGACATCTAGTGCTAAGGTGCATTACTGTCACCAGAGTGTATGCCTGAGTCTGGACCAGAGTTAAATCCCCTCAACTAAAAAGCCCAGACAAACACAAGACAAGCACTGGCCCAACTTGTTACTGCAGGATGTCATTAAACATTGTGTTGCTAATGAACCTAACTGAACTTAAATTACTCAGACAATATATTTCATTGTGCCACGCGATTTACAACATCAGCTTTTGATGACAGTACACAAAGGGGAAGACTATATAGTTAAAGAATCCCACAGGCTGTAACAGGCCTCAAATACTGGAGGGAAGACAACAATTAAAAATTCACCAAGAGCCAGAGATGTGCATTCAGGTTCTCAAATTTGGAAAATATAAAAGGGATTAAAAGTTAAAACTACATGCTCGTACTGCAAAATACCCAATAAGAGAGTGACATGCAGTTAGCAAGGGGCATTAATCTCTATTTAAAAACGACTGATAAAACACTATGACTTAAAAACTGGCCAAATTACTATAAGATTAAAGATCAACTGCAAGTGAAAGCACCAAAAATATAATGTAAACTCAAAATAAATGAGACAGGACATGCAAAGGGGAGATAATAACAGGATCTGAGAGGAACATCCTGTGAACACCAGTGTACTTTGCGCTGCAAGACTCAATATAAAACGTGACCCACCACCACACTTCAAGCCTTCCGCAATGAATGCAAAGGATCGTGTGCTCCCCAAACAGGCTACTCCCCTCTGGTTGCCCCTGTCCCTGTCAAAAGAAAAGAAACAAAATTAAACAAAACTTGTCAATTGGTTCAGTGTTACATGTAAAACTAGACAGGAATTCAAATGTAATGACTAAAAACACTAATCCAAAAGTTAAAACCCAACATAGCTGCTGCTTAGACAGAAACCTATAGGTAAGAGCCTATAGGTTACCTATAGGTAACCAGGGGGCTGGAACAAGGCTGGCTAAAGTGGTGCGAAGCGAGTTCAGTCCAGCAATACAGCCCTCGATCAAAGCAGCTGCGTGGATCAACACCGGTCAAGAAAAACAGCAAGTCGGCAAAGCAGCGGTTGTTATACTCTAAGTTTAACGTAAAGATCGGACTCGGGCAGTATACAAATATGGGGGACCTTCCTCTGACAGGGGGGCTACAGAACAGGGCAGATCAGCACAGCTCTTCACCCTGCCACACACACCAGCCCTCAGACAGAAAGACTAATTCTAGATACCTGAGCTTATAAGGACAGGGACCTCTACACCCTCCTACCAGGGGAGGTGCCTCTCACCTACAAGCCCTCACACATATTACTGTTTTTATTGGACCACCAGATGTCATAAAAAGTGACTCCCTGAGAAACGAAACACAATCCTCCCACTTGCTTGGCTTTGTGTCTCGCATCACGACCTGATGACACACATACATATTGATGCAGCAACGATTCTGGATCAACCAATCTGTGATCTGCATGATTTTACATCGCATTTAGTCTCGCTTTATCTCGCTTGGAACCTTGGTGAAGGTGATACTAAAAACAGTATCTGATAGTACCTGGTGGTCCTGCTCTCACGTAATGGAAACGCAAAAAAACAAGGCTACGCTGAGTCGTGCTGATGCCGTCAGTGGAAAAGCAACATAACACAAAGTTCGCCTTTAGACTTCTATTCAGCAGTCCACTTCAAATTTTTTCTGCATTTTTTTTGCGGTGTGGATTGTGACTTGGACTGTTCACAACATTATTGTAGACTCTTGGTGGTAGATTGGAATTTCACCGCAGGACCAAGTAAATACAGTCGATATTTCATGCAGAACTGGCTGTTATCTTTTGTTTAAACACATTTTCTTCTCCCTTGGGCCTCAATGATGGGTTAACAATGGCCAAGTATAGGTTTTTGGACCTTTATTATACTTCTGCAAAGATGCCATAACTTGTCAACCAGTATGAATTTTTGGCCTTGTGTCCTGCTGTTCATTAGTCTCCTGCTGGCCATGGCTATGGCTACATAGCTGCAGAAGGAGGGTGACACTTAACTTGACAGCTGAGACTGCTCTGGCAGCACAATGATGAAATTAGTTGACTGTAGCTCTGTTATAATATTAGCATTTGCATCATCTATTATAGAAAATCATGACTGTTATGTGTTCATTTGCTAGTAGTTTACATTGCTGTATGGGTTTGTCAGTGAGGAGAAGACACAGCTCTTCTGGCTTCTCTGCAGAACTTTATTGTAAGTTCTGTCTGCATGTGCATAGAAATCATGTTATTAGCAGTGCTGCACAGCGCTACAGTGGATGAGTACACTTTTCAGCAGGGTAAACACTTCAAATCCTTGTTGCTCACTGTTTTATGTTTCAATAACTTCCAAAGATAAATCATAACTATCAAAATGTTTCATTTTTTGGATTCATTTTCAGACATATTAACATAATCGTGGTGGTGTTTGCAGTTGTTAAATATAAGGATGAATACACATTGCTTAAATCAGTATAACGAAAAAAAAAAGGACTGCTTTGAACCAGGCGTGATAGCTTAAATTTGCTTGTTAGGACTATTTTCCTATACCTGCTGATGCCTCTATATAGGTGCTCCCCTTCATCTTCCAGTTTAGACAGGTATGCTGCTGCTGCTGCTCTTCTAATATGCTGCTCACGCTAGACCTTCAGCGTAGACACGGTGGTACCTCAAAATCTACCTGTGGGTTTGGCAGCATCTGTCTGATGCACATAGTGAGGTCACATGGAGAGACATTTTGGCAGCTCTCACTATCGGAGTCTGCCAATCCTTTTCTCAACCATTGTTACACAGTGCCAGACTGAGAAATGAAGCATGTTATCTGAAACTAATACAGTCGATCTCCACTGTGGGATTATCTGACATCTCAGACTGGGCACTCAGCTCTACTCCACCCACGGGGTGGAATGTTGCTCATCTACCTGAAAAGCAACAGAGAGGCATAAAGCTGATGCTAGGCCAGCTGCAAAATTGTTTGATATTTTAATCAACAGATTAACGCAAGGCATTGGAAGACACAAAGCTTTTAAGTGACAAACCAAGAGACAGTGAACCACCGGCAGCCTCAGCAGGAGACACTGGTGAGTGTTTTGCTTTGTATGCTTAAATGTGAAAGAAATGATGTCAGTTAATGTCAGTTTAGTATGCTGCACGGTAAAATGTTATTATTTTAAAAAGTAGATTGCATTAAATATTAATCATAATTGTTATGTTTGGCTCCTCAATTGAAAGCTGATTTCTCTGTTTTAAATCTGTCATGAATTTATTCATGCTTTCATAGCAAATATGAAGGAGTCTTTTGTCCACAAGTCACCACTTTCTCAGTCAGCTGTGCCAACAAGAGTAATATCTCCATGGACAAAAAAACAAACAGTGAACAGTCATATCTTCCAGGCATGCAACTGACAAAACTACAGATCAGTGGATGTCAATTTATTTACAAAACACATCTAAGTTTAAGTCAGTTTGAGTCAAATAGCACTTCAAAACTTTTTTTAGTTTGTTGAAGTGTGTTCTACAGAGTAGTGCCCCAGGGAAGGCTATGTCATCCTCTGTTATCTTTTTTGTGTGGCTGCTGAGGACATGCTGTTGAAAACACACAGAATGTTGTCAAATTCACACCTTCCACATTAGCGTATTTTGAACATTCTCTAAGAACATAAGGGAGCGCATTACTGCGAGTCGTGACAAAGGATTCGCGGGTGTGATCAACGGCATCTTGTGCCAGTAAATAACATTATACAACTACTGTATGGCTTACATGATTACACTATACTCAAGAAAAGTTGATTTGCTAACAGCCACCGGGAAAGTGGTTTTCATCTTGTGCATTACTTGCTTTGCTTCTCATGCCAGTACTGCTTCATGGATCAGATCTTAAGTGCCTTGTAATAATACAATTTAGAAGTGAAGTCAAGGTTAAGTGGAAATTTGTGCAATGGTATGTTCTGTTAGTAAGCAGCTAATTTGAGCAGTGGCAACACATTAGAACATAAAAACACAAATGGAAAGGATCCCTGTTCCCTTCCATTTGTGGAACTCCACAAACCTTACATAGCAATCAGATTTTTCTGGTAAAATACACTTTAGATTATCTATTTGTCTTGTAAGTATCAGTGACGCTAAAACTGAAGCTTTTGGTATCTGCTACAGTTCATCTCTACAGCTTGTTGTTGCACTAACATCACTTCAGCACCAAGGACAGCGCATGTCCCAATGGATCTGTTCATGCTTCCTCATTGATCATTGAACAATTCCATGCCAGTTCTGTGGGATAAGCCATCAAACAAAACATACTGCCTATGTAGAACCTAAGTGTTAGATCCTCCATTGGTAGATCATTAATTAACTGACTATCTTCCAGAGGATTTCAGGGGCCATGATGAATGCAGTTTTAATTATTGCTCTTCTTAAAGGTTCAAGGCATAGTACCAGAAGAAAGATGAACAGAAGGGGGGCTACTGTTGCAGAGAGCTTCTTAATAAGCTCAGCACTGGGAGTGTACAATAGCTGAGATACTGCTTTAGTGGCAAGTAATAATTTGTTAAAGAAATCCTGAGATGCTATCTAGGGAGACTGTTTAAAGCTAAGAGATTACAAAGGGATCACTGGGTAAAGGAAATGCAATCTGAAAAGGAACCACATCTCTGATTATGTAAAATGTTAATCATCTCTGATTAGATTAATTTAGTGATTAAAGACCATTTGAATAGTTGACAGTAAACAGAGGGTTGAACACAGGGAAGGGTTCCCATGTCTTTTTAACAAATCACAAAGGAAGCTGTGGCAGTCTTTTCATGCACATTACAACTTTTTTATTTGCTGAAGAACTCCGGTGTGCACACACAAGTAGGACAAGTAAAAATCATTTGTTGGTAATTTTTATCTGATGTGGGGTCAATTTTCACTTGTGAGCTAAAGCCATCACAAAAACATTGATTTACTGCAAAGCAAATGGACTTGCATTTTCATAGCGCTTTTCTAACATTTGGTACTGGAAGCTCTTTACAATGTGTCTCATTCACCCGTTCGCACACACACATTCACACACTAGTAGCACAGCCTCTGGGGGCAACTTCAGCACAAGGATGTGGACTTTGATGTAATGGATAGGAACAACAACAATGGGGATCGAACTACCAGCCTTTTGTTTGTGGACAACCTGCTCTACATGAGCCACATCCACCCCCACAAAGTATGTTATATAAACTCCCGCAGGTTAAACTGGACTAATCCAACACTTTCAGTGCTGACAGGCGCTACAGAATCACTATAAATGGACTTGAAGGTTTGGTTGATATATAGTGGTAAATAGTAGGTGAAGGTAATGTACCTTAACACTGTGCACCATGTACACTGTACACCATGCACTATGTAACGGAAAACAGCACATGAAGAGTTGGTCCATTCTGAGCTACTGTAGAAACATCGGGTGCAACATGGCAGCCTCCTAGGAGGGGACCCGCTCCTCCTGTAAATATAAACAGCTCATTTTAAGGTAACGAAAACACAACAGTTGTTTTTGCATGATTATACACTAATAAAAACATAACTATTCGATTATAGTCCTTTTCTGCACTTCCTCCTGATTCCTGTTAAATCTTACTTGACTTTTAAGTCTAGCCACATTACTGCTAAAACCAAGACATGATGCGACACTTTCTGCAAAAGGCCTTATTTACACATATTATTTACAAAATATCACGTGACAATTGTACTCAACATTTGTTACATGGCCATCTACTACATCCCAAACAGAACAAGTCACGATACATTGAGTATATTCAATTCAATGTATTTTTTTGCAATTTTCTTCAATCTTTAAGTAATATCCTGCTTCTCTTTAAAAGGATCAATATCAACCATCATTACGAAGCACAACCACAGTATTACGTCATCGCAGCCCATAGGGTGATGTTTGGCCTGTAAACACTAAGAGCCTATCAGAGACATCCCTCATGTTTAAATACGTCCTTATCGATCCCACTGGTATTGGATATTTCATGACATAAGCTTTTATGTGCATATGTAGAACCGAGAAATGGCCAGTCTCCAAGCAAGTATCACAGTCAAGAGAAGTGCTGCCAAAATGATTGATAAAAAAATAAAGACAGATAACTACAAGTTTCCAGTGAGAGTGTTTAAAGGCGGTATTGAAGGACTACAGCTAAGTCGATTCTAATTAAAGTTTCTGTCAGGAAGTTTGTGGGGGAGATATCATCATTGGGAAATAGCGTTGTAAAGGGGGGAAATGTCTCATAATACTGGGATGAGCATCAGGCAATATCTGATCCCTGAGCGTAATATCGCTGCACCAAATCTGATTTGATGAAACAAAGTTAGTTTGTTTGGTATCCTTTTGTGTCAGTGGCAGTTATCAGATCCGTGTCAATCAACATAATCTGACATGCCACAAGGTCAGAATGATTTACCTAACCATTATTCTAAGATTCAGAAAGCTGAAATAGTGAATCATTTTCCATTAACAGCAGATCAAATGCAGAGGTGCGAAGCAACAAAGTATAAGTACTTTATTACTGTATTCGAAAAGATTTTTCTGGTATCTGTGCTAAGTAGTATTTCTTTTTCTGACAACTTTGTACTTTTACTCCCTACATTTTAACACAAATATCTGTGCGTTTTTCTCCTTACGTTTTCAAAACAGGCTCGTCATTTTGTTATTGATGCATTTGAGGGAGATTATCGATTACTTGTTATTTTACATCCTAACATGCCTTCCTAATATAACACATAGAAAAGACGACCCTTTCTATAGAGCAGGGCATATTGCTCATGACAGATATAACAAGACAAAACAGACGAGAGAGAGACTTGACCATGGAGAAAAGGTGTCACCTATTTAATGAGATACCAGAGACAGAGAACTAAAACAGGCATGGATGGTGTGAGGTTCAGTAGCGTCGCACGGAAACAGCCAGTAGAAATGTAGAAATACTATATGCATTAACTCTTTGAGTGCATTACTTGAGTAAAGAAGTTGAATCAGTACTTCTACTTCATCTGTATCTGTTCTCTGGAGTTCCACTCAACACTTGGGTACGTTTTAAAAGTCTTTCCGCTCAATATTTAGTTTTTTTTTTTCTGATTTGCAACTTTAATGTCGGTCTCACCGTTCCTATCAACCCTATTTCCAGCAGCAGGAGCAGGCAGCTGTTAGTGTTTAATGTTTAGTCAAAAAATGAAATACCCACCGTACACAAGCTGCCCAGCTGCAAACAGCTGCAGACAGATGAAGATAGCAACCAGATGGAGAACATAGTGGAGCTGAAGAACCTGATATATCCCTCTGGAAATGGTTGAGACCAAAAGTTTACCATTTACATCACTGAGGCCGTCTTCTGTCTATAGACACGCCTCTGCCTCCACTCTTACACCTCTCCATTCCATTTACCACTCTGCCCTCAGATTCATTACTGGTGACAGTTACTCCACTCATCATTGCATTTTATAGGAAAAGGTCAGATGAGCTCTTCTAACTGCAGTAGCGTGACAGCCATTGGTTTTTATTTATTTATAAAGCCTGAAACGGCAACAAACCACCATATATCACGTCTTTATTAAACTGGTCACATAGTCATTATTCAACTCGTTCAAGTGACCAGCTAATGCTCGCGGTTCCTCGGGCAAACACTAAAATTGGAAAATCTCCGTTTAGTCTTTTTTTTTTTCTTTTCTTTTTTTTTGCTGCACACACCTGGAACATTAAAACTTAATAGAATCGTACCTCTAGGTCAGTTTAAAACTATGATTACAAACTACTCTGCTTTCAAATGTAACTGATTTTAATTGCGTTCTGTTATGTTGGTTTGCTCGCTGCTTGTTATTTATTATTTCTATGTATGCGGTCTGTGTTGCTGTACTCTTTACATCATTGCACGACAGATTCAGAGAAAGTCCAACTCCCTTATCTCTTGCAGCAACACTCATTTATATCACACCGTGGGGACATACAACACAATAAAATGCATTTCACCTTCCAACAGCTTTGTATCAATTAAATACCCAGAGGGTAGAGCCATACAACCAGAGCTTCAATGACTGTCTCAAAGTGATGACAGCTTTATTGAAGATGACCAAATACAGAACTGATTCACTTAAGATCTAAATGTGTTCTTTTCCATCACCAACGTATCAATCCTTCTCTTTTTTATTTCTTGAACTTACTCATCAGGCGTTACGGCTATGATTAAGACATGATTCAAATATAAAACAGTGAATGTGCTGAGAGAGTGCGCAGGGCGTAAAGAAGAAGGGAAGTCAAAACATTATTTTAATAGCGACATCAGGGGTGAGAAGGGAAACATAAAAGGGTTGAGATCAACTGAAGGATGAAAAGAGAAGACGGAGGACGGGGACATGCCGGTGATGCAGCTGCAGAGCAATCACTGTTCATTAATATGTGACTGGTTTAAACCAAGGCAGGTTGCCCTCACTGATAATCCTGCAGAAGCAGCTTTCACCTTAACTTCATTAAACACTTTGCATACTTTGGACCACTGTGGGGCCTTGTCATAGCGGCCTGGTCCCTAGTCCCCACTGTCTCAATCTCTCTCTCTGTCTCTCCGCCCTGCTTTTCCTGTCTATCCACACTGTGTGTACCTATCCTAGACTGTAGAATTGCAAAAAAAAATAAAAATAAAAACAATCTATACTAGCAAACCCAAATACTGCTACAACACTACGAAAACTAGTTGTCATGTTTAGTCCTAATCACTTCAACACCTGCTTTCTCCCACCCGTAACTCACTGACCCTTGCATGGTCCTCCACTAGTGGGGGTGTTATCCCACCAGATAAGGTCCACTGTCACTCACTTCGACCCCTGGGACACCGTGACATTTGGTGAGTAGAACAATGTCACAGCTGCTTACCTGACCTTTCGCAAAGGCTGTGGTATCACTGTGTCAAAGAGCTACAGAGCTGTTCTTGGTAGCATTCGTAGGAAACGCTGCGTCTAACAAGAACTCAATTTGTGCTCTTGAAAAACAGGGTAATGATTTTGCAGGGCTGCGGAATGTGTTTCCTTAATCATCCAAATACCTCGCTGAACAGCAGAATAGCTAATAACATTTTATGCTGGAAATGAATGTTACTTGATTGTTATACCTGCAAATCTTCATCTCATTCGTTTGTTTTTTGTGTCCTTACAGTGAAAGCTGAAGGTTAATATGTGGAAAACATTGTGAGCAGAAGAAATGGCAAGTGACTGTTTCCTGGAAATAATCATACAACTATTCTAAGGTGACTATCGTGAGAGGAATCCCTTTGCTAACACTGCCACCCAGTGCAAAGAAGAAATGTTGCTCTGCAACGCCACTTTTCAATACCACAGTGGAGAAATAAAAAAGATAATGCAGATCCTACACAACGCCGAAGCTGAATCATATGATTTATTCTATATCTAAGAACTACACATACTATGCAAAGAGAGAAGCATGAACATAAGCCACATTTAACTGCATTTAATCCAATCAAGCCGACTGTCGGTTTGTCAGGAGTTTTTAGCCTGGCAGAGTTTACAGACCTTGAATGCTAATGCTATTATTGAGATGCAGAACATGGCAGCAGTGCTGGGACCCCAGCCTCCGTGCAGTGAGTGAGTACAAAGCCCAGAGATGTATGCTCACGCTCTAAACTAATAGCTTAGCCTATACAACATAAACACACAATTTGTCTATAAAGAGTCAAGGCATCTTTCAGCCAAAAGATCTATTGCAGAGTCATTGAATTATTCACACTCCTTTGCATACTAATAACAATGACCTGTTTTCACTTTTCCTATCGGTTTCCATAATAGCTCGTTATCATAAGGCAAATGATTGATCCTTAATCATCTCCTTTCATCCAGTCATCACTTTGACACTTCAGCAATCTAAAAATTCAAACTATTGTGTTATTGCAGATCTTTGATTGAGCTATCTATATGCAAATTACTCAGTACACAACAAGTTTTCTCAGAAAGAGCATACTAACAATCTAAAAAAACAGGTCACATATTCAGTAAGTTCTGCCGATAGAATTTTATGTATTTGTAGTAGATGTAATAACATAGATGTAATAACAAATTTTCCCCACAATCAAGGTAACATAGCGTGTGCTCAGAGTCCTTTTCTGACGGTTGTTTTGTTCCCTTGACTGAGGGAATACGCACGAACAGAGGGCAGCTTGTAAATGCCCCACGTTATCAAGACATATGAGTAGCTCTCACACTGCTGGGCAACATGTAACATTAATAGGAAACTCAAATTTAATACAGTCTTGAATGTTCAAAATAGCAGTTCTTTATGAACTAATATGGAACTGCAGAAAGTATTAAACATGTTTTTGAATCACACTTGTGTAACAGTCTCAGTATTAAAAATATCCTTGCACTTGATTGCATTTAAGAAAAAAAAAATATATCAGGCCAGTGTAAAACTCATTTCCTCTGTCTGCAATACCTGAAGCTGGCAGGAAAATAATCTAATAATCAGGTCATTTACATAAATATCAACACATGGGGTAAGCAGTTTGAGTGTTCCCTAGCAGGCAATCAGCAAAAATTAACGTCACGAGCTTCAGTGCGAGCAACATTGTTAAGAGATGAAAGACTGTCAGTGCTGGAGGGCACGTAGATAACAAAACAAGAAGCAGCTGATCCAGATGAAAGATACTGGTATAAGCAATTGGTATGAAGATTCCTCTTGTGACTATATCGCCATATGGCTTATTAATAATAAAAGCACAAGGCAGAGTTACTTCAGAAAATGCGGCATGTATTATGGTTTTTCAACACTTTTGTTTTAGTTTTTTGTTCTATGCATTCAGAACAAAAAAAGTGACATTCAGTGTCTCATTTACTTCTATTGCTGAAGGACAAAGCTTCACCATAAAAAAATACATTTGCAATGTGATTTAAAAAATATGAGTTATTCTTTATACCCAGCATGAGTTAAGTAGGTGCTACTGGTGGTTTGCTAAATCACTTTCCTTAACAGCTTAGCAACCAACCAGTGAGTGATTTTTTTTTGTTTTTTGGTTTTTTTTTTCAAAAATCCGAGAGAAGTATAAGGAATATAGTCTATTAAAGGATAATGGCTTGTTCAATCTACCATCACCATTATTCTTTTCACATGATTTCCACTTCCTGGATACGTTTGCTTCAAGAAAACTCAAATGCACTCTCATTTAAAGAATCAAAATGCCTTTATTGTCACAGTATGGTCATACTAAACCCATCGCGTTTCGGCATCAAGCCTTCATCAGGAAGTCAGAACGTGTCAAAATTCATAAGATTAGTTGACAATGACAAAAGTATAGAAAACCATCAGACTGAATTTACATAAGCTGCAAAGGTCGGGTGGCATATTTGCCTAACTACTTTAGGTTTAGTGACCGCCCACTTTAATTCATCGGTGGTCAATCTGTTTGAGGTATTAGTTTACGTTTTTGATGGTATTCTTATATTACTGCTATCATGCTCTGTGAATAATCAGAGGGTTTTGGGGGCATGACAAGTGTTAACATTAGTAAAGGCGATTTCTTCTCAAGCATAATGTATGACCTGTTTGAATTCATAGCTGAGAAAATGCATTTATCTCTCTGAAAAATAGCCGCATGCAGGCATGCATGAGATGTCTCACTGTGCCCTCTTGCCAAAAATCTTTAAATGCCTGTCATGCATAAGGTTTCCCATTAGGCCATGTTTTCTGCATCTGTGCGTTTCTGCATCACTACAGCCCAGCTGGAGTTCACCTTCAGGTTGGGGCCATTTGACACAGACTGTTATCAGATAGTATAATCTGGGAGCTGCCATGTTCAGACCAGCACTGGGCAAACACAGGCCCTGATAAGAGGCATCCATGGCAGCTGGTGGGTCATGTTTTCCCTCGGCCCCGGTGGACTACGGAGTTCAGTAGCTGTAAGCCAACCGGAGGAGTGGCTGTGTAAATGGGAAACAGAGACACTGCAGATTTATGTATTTACTTTGGTCTTGGGTTTCATGTAATGAATGAAATCCCGGCCAGCTGAGCAACGTGGAGAGAGTTTTATGTAGTGATACTTGGCTTTTCTGTTCTGTCAGAAATCTCCTATAACAGTGGTCGGTGTCATATTGGTGACCTCAGTGAAACGTAATAGCACGCTGGATTGTTTTGGGTTTTTTTGCCGTTAAAGGCTGCATGGAACCGCATGATACACCAAAAGACAAATCTGAAAGAAAAATAAGTGGCGAATGCTGAAAGAGAGGGTCACGTAACTGCAGTCTGTTGGATCTACCCAGTGACAGCAACTCATCCACATTCTAGCCAACTGTCCGCTTGCCCGTTTAGTCTGAACAAATAGGAGGCTGAAGGAACTGTGCCATTTTAATTCACCTTCCCATCTATGTGGTTTGAATTGACATTTGGGGACATTAGGGGCAGTCCAGCAAGTTAACAGGCCGATCCATTGTTAGAATAAAAATATAAAGGCCGCTTTAAGGTTGTTTCACAGAAAAGCATTCTTAAAATCCCATGTTTTTAACAACTGTGGCTATCAACCAAACATCTGAACACAATGAGTCAGATTAAGTGAATCAGTGATGAGGACTGTAGGGGTTATCTGATCTAAATTCTATCTGCTGAGGAGGAAGCTAATAGAAAGGAAGAAAAGAGGAAGTTCGGTACATACAGTACTGTCCATCTATATTCATCATCTTTCAGCAACCAAAAAGGCATCAAGTTAAAATCCTCAAGCATTGAAAGAGCACATTACCCCCTGACAGCCTGGCTACTGTACATTACCTATAGCAGAATGTCTTCATATATTCAAAGATTGTAATTCATGTTTGGTTATGTCATTATTAATGTGTTTTTCTTGTTGTCATTTGTTTGTCTACAGTGTTTGTTTTTGCCAGCCTGTGCGTAGTTCTACTGTAATGAACCGACGTGAACCAGCCAGCTCCA
The DNA here is from genome assembly GCA_037367275.1 of Coranthus polyacanthus. Lineage (NCBI taxonomy): Eukaryota > Metazoa > Chordata > Actinopteri > Kurtiformes > Apogonidae > Coranthus > Coranthus polyacanthus. Next base: position 8,317,628 of record JAPQRN010000016.1, read on the forward strand.
GACGACATGCAATTGTTCGAAACCGTGACATCCATTCAGAGGGAGAGCAAGGCAAATGTTGATTTCAGATCCTAACAGGCCGTGCAAATACGCAATAACAATGTGGAGTAGGCAATTACTAGAGGAACTCATTCAGTAAATATCATTTTAGCTCCATCTCATTAAAAGAGAAATAACCCAAAATAATAAACAACATTAATATATCATTTAACCCATCATTTACCTCCACTGATGAACATTCCACATTTGTATTGGAAGGAGTGTATACGTGTGATGGCAGTTGCATTGGAAGCAAATTGGTTGCAGTGACAAAAGGTATAGTTCTGTATTTGGTTGAGAGGGCGCCCATTTATTTATTTTCACATCTTTAAAATACCACATGCACTGTGCTAAAAAAAATGTGAAACATTCAAGTGTTCGGGGGCAGGTTCTGCTAAACAATGTCTGAAACAAGAGTTTCACCACCTATTTATTACCTCTGTCAAGGAGGTTATGTTTTTGCCGGCGTTTGTGTTTGTTTGTTTGTTAGCAAGATAACTCGAAAAAGTTTGGAGCGGATTTTAATGAAATTTTCAGGAAATGTTGATAATGAGACAAAGAAGAGATGATTACATTTTGGTGGTTGTTCTGGATTACCATTTGCACCCAGGAATTTTTTGAAGCATTCTTTATCATTGCGAGAAAGGGACATTTTCAGCATATGTGTATGTAACTCCACAATAAATGGTCAGATTTCTTCTCAAAGCAAAAAAAAAAACAAAACAGGATACATTCGCTATAGGTTCTCTAATATGTCAAAGTTTGATCCGGATCCTGGCAAAATTCTGGATGCTATGATCCAGAACAGGAAAAATGATGGCGCTTGTGGATT
>JAPQRN010000016.1:8318598-8335117 GCA_037367275.1 Coranthus polyacanthus
TGTGTGTGTGTGTGTGTGTGTGTGTGTGTGTGTGTGTGTGTGTGTGTGTGTGTGTGTGTGTGTGCGTGCGTGCGCGCACGTGTGTAGGCGGATAAGAGATCTAGATGAGAAGAAAAAAACAGACCTCCGGATCTAATTAGAGAAAAGGCGTTAGAGGGAAATGGGTTCGGAACACAGTCAAACTGCCCATATTTCAGGAACGAGCCATATTATTTCACAGACATGAATATTGCAACAGTGGGATCTGTCCTGGCATGAATAATCAAAGTAGTCTGGGGCCTAAAAGCTGAGTAAATAGCAGCAGGTGAGTATATGGTGACACTGAGCCATTGATGCCAACTCAACAAATATTACATGGAAGATTAGCCCGTGAGAGTGTATTTTAGCAGCTTACACACACTTTCTGCTTCAAAACATTAATTATGAAATGCACATGAATGGAAGACGTGGATTATTATTAGTGTCTTACACATGACAACAACACCATTCTTCACAGGGTTGGTACAGAAATGTGAATGCGAACATGTCAGAGGGCTGAGAGATTGTTAAGTGCGCACAAAGACTGAAAGCCCCGGCTTTGTGTTTGCAGAATATAAAAAGTGAAAATGGGAAATATGTCATTGTAACAGATGTGCAAAAGACTGTTTTCAATGTAATGAAACATTTGTGTTTCCATTCCAAAGCGGAGGCTAAGGGTTAGTGCCACAGTTCTGCCAAAGGCCAGATTTTATGAGCAGAAATGTGCCTTCATTTTCATGGACCATCCATTGTGGAGTTGAATGAAATTTTATGATAATGCGATCGACTATTGTGTGATAAAAACAGGCGAGGGACATGTTTGTGGTTCTTGTTTGTGCTGCTGTACATTTCAGTCAACGCTGCAGCTTTCTCTGTCCCTGCCGGTGTCCAATGATGCTTCATGATATGATCTGAAGTTAGCGTAATTCAATTAAATACACTATTATGGGCTCGTAATACTCAACCAGGAAACCACTCATAAATTAAACATCCTAATTCATCTCCTCTTTTCAACACACTAAATTTAATTTATTCAAAACATTCTCAACAGAAGCAACCAGAGCCAGTGAACGGTAAAGAAATGGCAGTTCAGCCATCCAAAATATTAAGCATCCTGGCTCCTCGCGATGAATTTTTTGTACACTTTGTAATTAAATTTCCAACACAACTTCTGCGCCAAAATGCATCAGTTTTGTTTGCAAGCTAATGCTAAAGGTGTCCTTCTTATCACCGTGCCACCTTCTCATACTTGCCTTCTGTACAGCTAAAGAAAACAGAAAAACGCTGCCAAAAAGCAGGAATCTATTTGAAATGAGGACTTGAGAAAAATAAATAACACCTGTCAACTTCGCAGACTCCCTCCCTCTCCTACAGAAAGTGGGGCATCTGTTGAGGTGATGTCTTTATAGTGGAGCTGCGTGTCTGATTAAAACGGATGGCACTCTGTCAGGCGCTCCCTGTGTCCTGAGCTACAGTAGTTTTTAATTAGTTTACGATAAGAGACCTTTTCCTTCATTCCCTCTGGTTATTGAGCTAGATCACATCAACACCCACAAAAATGAGGTAAGAGCATCTGGGAGGATGCCTAGCTTTTATCGAGAATAGTTTTTAAGGTAAAAGGAAAAAAAAGGAAACCCTAGTTATACGTAGTGATAAATCCATTATCTTGCTGCTGTGAACCATGGACAGTCACAGGCACATTTCATCATCTTCTTTTCTTCACCTGAGAGGAACAGTAATCCTGACAACAGATTGTCTCATTTACTCTGTGCCATTTATGTGTGATATCAGGAGCAACTAGCGAGTGTGATAAGCTTATGACTCTGGGTTACAGCGTAATGGTGTTTTATGTGTGGGGTGCCACGCAAGCTCAGTGTGTTTTCCATGGTGTATTTATCAGTCAACATGCAGGACCATGCACGCCCTCCTCACACCACGGTTCTGCTGTGTAATTCCAAGTCTGTTTATACGTATGCAGGCGTATATATCCCCATCTGCGTCCATTTGATAACGGTAATCCACAGGAATGCCAGGTTGGAGAAGTAAGAGCACTGCTCTGAAATATCAATCCTCAGAATATCCCCAAGGGATGTGATATCGATCGGTTTAATGCGAACATCCATTGCTGTGGTTTGACAGGAATAAACATTCTCTGCCTTCATTCTCTGTCAGGTACAAAAAAAATGGACGGTTGAATCTTTGAGTTATTATTTATATAAAAAAAAGAGCTAGAATTTCTGCCAAAACAGTAACAGTAAAAGTGAAGTCTTTATCTGAAAATAATTGTGCATTTTCAGATTTTGAATCCCAACACATATGACCATTTCAGTGATCATTTTCATCTTGTCTATACTGTCATTGTTTTTTCCATGCACAGTTTACAGTAATAGGTGGCATATGTACTGCACATAATTTCTTATCTTTGAAACAATAAGTTCTTGATTTTAGACAGCTGCAGGCTTTTTATTTTTAGTTCAGTAAGATCAGTTTTCTGAAGATGAGCTCATGTTTTATTCATTGACTTTAATACTTCGCTTAACACAGTCTATTTATTTAAAATTATAGCAAGCTTAAACAATTGTCTTCATCTCCATCAAGGAGTTATGTTTTTGTCTGTTAGCAGTTAAAAAGTCAACCTATTTTTTTTTTTTTTTTTTTGGAAGTTCCCGATGACAGTGACAGGTGATTTGGGCCGTTCTAGATCTGGAAAAATGGGGTAAAATTAAAAAAAAATCATATCTTGGTCAAAAACGTATCTTATATCTTTTATAATTTACCACATAGTACCAAGATCTAGTGCCACGGAAAGTTTGACCTTGGAAAAATGGAAAAATCATTATATCTCAAGATTTTGTACATTTGATGTCTTTCATATTGTAACTGAGGTATTTTTGGACCAATGTCTTCCAGAATGCAATATAAAATCTTGAGCAGGTTTTCATATTCAGGATCAATAGGTGCAGTTAGGGTTAGGGTTGCATATGGGCACCGAGCACAACAGAAAATTGTTGCAAATCATTATATCCATGAATCCAGTGTGATTGCTGGGCATGGTATGTTGTTGTGAGGTTTACACTCTCTGTGTCCTTTCTAGTTTATTTATTTACTTAGTTACTATGTAGACTAGTTTTAAGAGATGTGTTTTTAATTTGTTTTTGTTTACTTAAATGGGCAAATCAACCTTTTAAACGCGGGGGAGTTCTGGGAGAGGGAGGTAAGCAATTTGCAAATCATAATTAAGTTCCTGCATTATGCACATAAGATGACTGGCAAATGGCCAGTTTATAGTCACGGGTTATAAAAACACTTTCGTTAACAGAAACAGATGTGTTCAGTTTGGATTTGGATAGCTGTGATACTGTACTTTCGGCTGAATCTGGAATTTGGGAAATCAGCATCATGCTTGGTCTAACAATGGGAATGTCTGAGCTCAAAGTGGCCAGTGTGTGTGTGTGTGTTAACACCGGAGTCCATTGCGAATCCGGTGTGTAATGGCATCAGTGTCAAATGGCATATCTCTGAAACACCAACAGCTGTGATGAAATGGTAGCATTTGACAACTCGGGGATGAGAACAGGTTGAACAGGTTTAATCCCATAAAAAAGTGGGCAGGATAGAATCGTGTTTCAGCGAAAGTGAGCATGTTACAACCCACATCCCTCACAGTTGCAGCATCTGTGTTTGCTTAGTTCATTTATGTGAAGTTAATTTGTAAAGTTAATCTATTTTAAAGATGTATGAACCAAATAGTTGCCCAAACTCAGAGTCTTAACTGAACCGTGGTTCTCCTAATGAACATATTACTCTGTATAACCTTGACAAACACCATGGCCTTATACATATAACATGCACATTTTCATCAGGACTCACAATGCACAGAAAGATCCAGTACTAGGTGTTTAACTAGGTTATTAACAGTTTGCTTTAAAAAAATCTTGGTAATTCATCATTAACTTCTCATGCATGAAAACAACAAAGCCTTGTGCCAAATATGGCAGCACTTAATTAACAGAAACTGGAAATAAATTCAGATTCAGAACGATAATCCCTCTTATGATATGGAGAGAGGAGACTCTATAATAAACGGGGAGAGTAAGACTGAACTGATAGACAGACACGACAGGAGGTTTCTGGCACTGACAGTTCCACAACTCAGCAAATACTGCCTGAGTGCACAAAGTATATAGCCTATAAAGTCAACTCAGCAGGTGCAAGCAAAGTTTCTGTGATTGCTTACAGACTTTCATTGGCTGGCCTCTGCTGCATTCTCACATGTAAATTGCAGCAGCTCATCTCTGAAAGGTGTATAACATTTAAAATGAATTTTATACTGCAGTAATGAGCCTGTCTGTGAGTTTGTCTTTAAGCTAAATTATAAATTAATGTACAAAAAACTCTACATTTGCAGCATTCTGTGCAAGGGCAGCTTTGGGAAGTGCATGAATAATTGACGTACTGTGATGTGCAGTGGCCTCTGCTCGATTAGCATTCATAATTGTAATGTGCTAAAACATGCCTGTGAAGACAAGTTAAAAAGACTGGTAATGGACAGAAAACACAACCGCCGTGCAGTTCATTTGCAGTAGCTAAAAATCAATCAGCGAAGGTTTCATTTTGTACCTTGCCAAAGTAAAGGTGGGTGTGCACCATGTTTGAAATGAGCATTTAAGGAAGTGTCACACAACTGAGTATTGATTCCCAAATTTACATGTTCAGTTAATTAAGAAATATATGTAAATTGGCATCTGGCAGTTATACAGTGCTCTGTAGCTTGGAAGAGTCAGCATCCTCGTGTAACAGATAAGGAGATGCATTGAAAGGATTACCAAACAGACGCCCTAGGGGAGAGATACGGTGTTCACAGCGGCCTGCCAATAGCTGTAAATAGTCTTGCTCTGCCAAAAAGTCATAGATGTCTCCTGTTCCACAGACAAATGGCTCCAACAACTGAACGCCTCATGCAACATTTATTCCCCATTTCCCCCTCCCTACTGTGACCCCGTATGTAACAGCTCAAATGCTTTGACCATATATTTTCCTTTTAAGCTATCATGAGGTTCAGTCCTTGTATATATTTTACCCAACAGCCTGATCTGCTCATTACCCTATTGCCTTTACTAGTAAGCACCATGTGTTCATTAGCACATTTATACTGGATGACAAAATAGGCTTAAAAGGGTTCCACTTAGCTCTTTTCTGGAGCTTTTAACTGCATATCTTGGCCTTTATTCCAACTGTTATCGCCAAATGTTATGACCAAACTTCCAAGCTCAAGTCTCAACGGCAACTGAGCCATTTCCATGGCAACTAAACAACTTCTGCTGATTAAAAAAAAATGAGTTGTGTTGGAAACATTGGAAACAAGACAATAAATTGATGTTCAGATCAGATTATATTGTGGAACTGCTAATTTTGTGGTCAAGAATCTCTTGGGTTCATTGCTTTCCTTTCCTTCCATTTTGTCATTAAAGTGCTAATCTAGTATTGGTGATCTTCTAACATAAACCTCTACAACGATAGATATATCTAACTATGAAAGAGTAAGCATTTATTGCCGCATGCACAGTTAAAACCATCTTACCGTCTACAAAAGAAATACATTCTTTGCTTCCACTCTGAATGCCAGGGATCATGAGGTATAAACGTATAAATCTAACACTAAATGAGCATAAGAATGCAAGAATATGAACAAGTAGTAGAATATAAAATGTCCAAATGTATTTCTGCACTGTGTACAATGTGCAAATGTGTTCCCTGAGTGCAATAATATGCTATTGTATGCATACATATTCTCTATTCTGCAAATACATTGTGAGAGTTGATCGACATGGGTTCAAATCCCATCACCCATTCTGCTCCTTCTTTGTCTTTCATCTCTGTATCTCTCACAAAAGGCAGTAAAGTCACAGAGGAGGGGTTGACTGCCCATTCTCCTTAATGTTATTTCCCCTGGATCCCTCATCCTTGTATCACTGTCTTCAAAAGCAGATGATTTCAGTCAGTTTCAAACTAAATGCACGGTGTCTTTTATTGGCGTCTGGGGTGTGTGGTGATTGCAGCATTAAATGGCTGTTAAACCAGCCATTGTACCAGTGCAGTCTGGAGATCGCCAGATAGACAGGTGCCCACAGTGCACCCTGAACATCAGCAGCCTCTTGCTTATCTGTCACTTAATTAGAAAAGCAAATGCATTCTGGGTTTTCTAGGGGCTCTGTTCAGAGCGGGGGAGTTAGTTGTCAATGCTGCACTCTAGAAACAAGGGAAACAATGTATATCAATGAAACCCACTTGGTCTGATTATCAATAAAGATGCCATGATATGGTCCCATTGGCCATTCTCTCAGATGCTCTGTCTTACTTACAGCCGGTGACAAGGGAGTAAAGATTTCTAATGTGTGACACCTCAAGCTGGAAGCTGGTGATAAACAGAGAGGGGTAGAAAAGCCAACTGTTGCAGGAAGTGCGGGGAACATTGTTTGTCATGCATAATAATGTAAGCTCTCTGGTATGTGGGTCACTGTTTGTTGATAGCACTGTATGGAAATCCAGAATATTCCTGAAAGTGGAGTACTGAATTAAGATGTCTTTTTGTTGATGAGTTTGAAATAAGCCTCCAAAGTCACAATTGTTATTATCATTAGTATTATTTTTATTATTATCATCATGCATTTCACGAGCAAGGACCACAACCTCAAATGAGTGACATTAGTGTTTATTTGTAACAGATTAGACATTTATGATGAAGGAGGTGGTTTAGAAGCTGCAGTTTGGGGGAAGGCCTCTTGGTACCTAAAAGGATCTCAGACAGAAGGAGGCATGGGGGCGGGTGGGGCATGGAAGCTAGAACGAACAGGTGTGAAGGGCAGGTAGGCATTTATGACAGGAAGGGGAGTGTTTGAGGTGTGGTCCCGCTCCTGAACTTCAGATAAGATTATCTCTGATAAATACAAACTGCGAAGAAAGCACATAATGAATGCAATGTGTTTGGTTGCATGAACAAACCCCAAGTGTTCTTCTCATTCATAAACAGATAATTATCTCCCTTCATTATAGCAACAGGCAATCATTTTACAGGTGTCTTGCTCAGTTGCAGCATCACTATGGTTATGAAACATGGTTATAGAAACATGTGCAACATGACTGACACACAACTGCGGCATGTAATGTTCACTGGAAAATATCAGCAAGACTGTAAGTTATACCTAAGTCTGCTAGCTGTGGTAGTCTGCATGACAGCAACATGACTTTTCAGTGGCACAATGACACATTATTGATCTGTCTTTTGCTGTACGTTCTACTTTATTTACCTGCGTGTCTTGATAGGTAGTGGTTAAATTCCACTTCAAGTGCTTAAATTCAAGCTTTTGTCTCCTGGGCCATATTAAAAAAATATATAATTAAAATGTTCAATAATCCTCTATATCAACTGAAATGAGACTCTTTATCATGAGACATTTTCCAGTTATATCGCCCACCCCTTTTTTTTTCCCGATTGTTGCCAAACCCATCACTCATCCACTAAAGGCAGAGCCATCCACATGGCCTGCTCTGCACTTTGCCACTCTTCTCTGGAAATTCATCCAGATGAAGCTTTGTGTTTATCTCCACTTCTTTGCTGAGTCACCAGGGAACATGAAGTAATCACGCAGTGCGCCTTCCATATGCATTGCTGTAAGCTTAAAGAACCATTCCCACTGGGGCATGAAATCCTGCTGCGAAATCCCTGCAGACCCTTCATCCCTTGAAGAAGCACTTTGAGTGTATTTGGTCAGGGTCACCTGAAAACTGAGGGCAAAACATAACAGTTCTACTTCCTAAAAGCCATCTGGCAGATGTACAACACTCTGCAGCAGACCTCAGTAATATTTCATGTTACCTGGACAGCAGTATCATCGCTTGACTTTGGCTTAGAATAGATCAAAAATCAGTAGACGCATATGTGCGTGTCATTTTACGGAGTTGGTAGCAGTGAAGTGACATTCAACTCTCAAGGTACCTCCAGGTAACGTTTCAATAATTCTGACAGACATTTGTAATGATGGCTATCATGAAATATCTATTATCCCTCATGTTCCTAGACGGGGTTTTCGATGTTAATGAAGCCGTCTGGGAATATGTCAGGAGGGCATCATAGGTGGATCGCCGCAATAATTGTAATGTGAGCTGTAGATTGTAATGAGACGACATGGGTGCACTCATGCCAACGAGCACCGACTCGTTGTAGAGCATTGATTTTTGGTGTTTTTGTGGATATACTTATATATATGTATATGTCTTCTATCTAGCCTTTAATCTTTGAAAGAGGCTCTGTGTTTGTGCTTTCAAGAACAGCATGCTGAGGAATTACAAGGGAGAGAAACACAAGAGTAGAACGGAAATTTGTTCTTGTGCTTTTTTATTTCCTGTCCTCCTCAGCATTATTTCCTGCTCTGCCATCAGTGCTCTTATTCCTTCACTATTGTCCCCTCCTTGCTGAAAGGAGACTTTATTTTCTGTGGTGACAGCATCAGTCCAAGAATCCCCTCAGAGAAATGCCCCATATGCCGCAATTTTTTCAACCAAGAGGGTGCATAATGTTAATGAAAAGGTGTGGAAAAGGTTATCATAATCTCAGCCTAAATCTCTGCGAAAGATGTGTCTTAACAACAGCTGCAGGGGGAAAAAAAATACTTCACTTTTTGAAAGCTATAACAGGTGTGCACAAGTAGCAGAGATTGAATAAGAGACCTACAGCCCAAAGCTTGGCACTGGAAATGTAAAGACGTACAACTGAAAACAATGGGTGACATTTCCTCTCGTCAAATTAGAGACTCAGGTTCGGTTCCAGGTGCAGTTGTAGAGCACAGATGCGGAAGACATACACGAATAATTTCAGGCTATGTTCTTTGCAATGGTGGTATGCATGTACAGTACTAACAAATTTCTTCCTCAAAACTCCAGTATCAGGGGTTTTATTCCTCTGAATACTTGCTTTGAAGACGTAGCAGGTTAAGTGCAATAAATCCACACCCTCAAGAACAGCGAGCAAAATGTCTCGCCCAGCAAAGCAGAGGCCCAGGTTCAGTTCCAGACAGCGCTACATCTGCGGCACAGGTGGTTCACTTAAAAAAAGAGAGTCAACACCCTTGCCCAGCACTGACACCTGACTCACCGGTGAAAGTAAAGAGGACATAGCATTCTTTCTGGAGGCCAAACTAGAAATGCAGTAATTGACAATTACTCTCATGTAGCCCTAGAGATCATGTTGGTGTGCACACTGTCAAAAGGTGTCAGGAAACCACAGCTCCTACAAGAAGTCACACAGTCTCACTTTTTTAAACTTCGCTGTATGCTATTTGTAATTCACATAGCTGTACAAACACCTGTTTTATGTATGAAAAGTAAAACATTACTGACCTCTAAGTGACTTACTTCTACGGTAAGTGCTCGCACCTATCAAAAAAATTGAATTTTTGCCCCAGCTTTCAGTCCCTGTGTACAAGTCGAACAGATTGCAGAGACACGATAAGACAGCACCACATCCGCCACTGGGGAATGTCTTGGCAACTAGCAATGTCGTTTTGACTTATCTGCTCCATAAAGTGTGAGAACAAGCACAACACTACTAATAAAAACCAGTTTGTCCAATGGAATCCAGGGTTCTGATTTAATTAAATTGAATGTTACAGGTAAGACATGGCCCTCATGTCCTCATACTAAGCGATATTACTCTGCTGGCTTGGTGCCTAGGCTACCCTGTCATGTTCAGAACAGGCTGGGAACCCTGCCACAATGGCCAATCCTCATTTAATAAGAGGTTGGATATATGATCTGTAACAAGCCTACTAATCCTCCGAAAATCAGTTTTTATTGTGAGTGTTGGGAGAGACAATTAACACTCTTAACATGCAGATTTCAATGCCCAGCCTAATTTCCTGTCCGGCAGTCAATGGGAGCACTTTTGTTTCCAATCACTGTGGCTACATTCCCACAGGCACAAAAGCCTCTGGAAGTCATTTTCATCTGACTTGGTTTCACAGTCAGTCATCATGGCCTCATTTATAGCCTTTCTCAGTCACACATAATCTCATAACGGTGCTTTGTCTTAGTAAAATAGCATAAAGACAGTAAAATCCAAATTTTATTCTTCAAGGAATAACCGTGAGGTTCCATTTAGCGCTGGATATGTGTCATTGAGGAATCCTAACTTTGCTTTGAGAAAAAATTAATTACTTTGAGAAAAGAGAATTTCTTAAATGTTCTCAGGATCAGTAACATGAGAGGATAGTTGCTGTGGACAACAGAATATGATTAAAGTAGCCAGTTTCTTTCGTTTAAGGAAATGCAACTGTCAGAATGAATTCTGTTGAGGTGATCAGTTCAACAAGCTGTATGTCATCCAAACAGATCACGCTTTCATCACTTTCTGTGTAGGAGCTGGGTAAGGTTCTATCTGCCAATCACTGTCCAATAGTGTTAGCACATTCAGTTCATCTCACTGTTTAATTTTCATTAAAGTGTTGCTGCTTTATTTTTAATTTCCCACATTCAAAGAGAATCAGCGTGTTCGACAATATCTTTGTCAAGATATAGTGGAGATAAAAACAAAAAGATTAGAAAAAAACACGCAGATCATGTCAACAGTAGTTTTGGTACTTGTTTATTGAGTTGAGACAAATTGTCACTATGTCAAACAGGCAGGTACACTATAAATAAAGGACAATACACATGATCTAGACAGGTGATTGGCAGTATAAACAAATGCACGCAATTTCAATTAGCATTAATGACAAGAAAAACAGCTGATGTTCTTGGAAAGATTGCAATTCTGAAAGAAGCCCTGCATTCAAAAAGATGCACAAAGATTATAATGATCGTGTTTTGCAGACTGTATCTTTTAGTTATGCACACAAACAAACCAGTCTCAAAAGTCTTGAGTGATTTGCATTCTGTGGAGGCAAGAGGTGAAAATAAAAACACAGTGATTGGCTGTGTGAGGAAAACAATCATAGAGTGACACAGCATTTGTATTCTTTCAACATAAAAAGGCACTTTGTTGTGGGTGGCTACGAAGCTTCATGATAGGTAGGGCCAGTTGTTTGATGCTCCCTGGAAGATGATTGTGACAACTGTCTGATTGCAATTTGGAGTTGTTAAGAGACAATTTTGAAGGACACCCTTTGACTGTGGGTTGAAGATATAATTTATTGTTACCATACCCAGTTTGTGCCTCATGTGTTTCGTCTCCAATGAGCCACAGGGAGAAAAGAAATTAAGTGTTAAATTCCGATGAACAATCAAATTTGACCTCTTTTCTCTTCTGTACTGCTCCGTACAAAAGACATGGAAAAAAGAAATTCTTGATTTACAACAGCAACAGTCCAAGGTGCAACAAATAATGAATTACAATTTCAGGGAATATATTACAGTCAAGTGTGTTTCATTATAACTGAGCACATGCAACAGTAACCACTGAATCTAATTCCATTACACTTCAATTTTCCATTTTCTACAAAAACCCAGAAGCTGATTTGTATCAGATTTGCTAATTTCCTGTGTCTGCCGCTTAGGAATTAACAGCAAGACCTGCAAAGCCAAAAATCTGTGATTTCCCGGCAAACCTTAAAGCTGCACTTATTGTCCAACTGAAAAATAAAGCAACTTAAATTACCTGTATAAATGCCATATTTTATGGAGGAGGGTTGTGCGAGTTATAGGATATTTGGTATCATCTAATGTACCAGCAGTATTTAAACACATTATTCAGTCCTCTGTGTCTAAAGACATTGTTAGTGACACATTGACGACTCCTTAAGCACTGATGTGATTATGATAGCATTATGATGTAGATGTGTAGGAGAGCTCTTCTTCAGTTGCATTATAGGAGACGGCCAGCAGATGAATGGCTTTTTAAAGCATGGCTTAAAAAAAGGTACAAGTCTGACTGGAAATAACGGTTCTTGCTTCAAGGATAAGAGACAACTGCTTTCATAATATTGAGCCACAGATGTGATCATGCAATTAAGTTGCTTTCTTGCCACAAGCGGCTTTGACTTAACAGTTCACATGAAGTATGACATTTTAAAGGAAATGTCTGCTGCTTTACAAGAGGCTCTCTTGACCCTAACCAGTGGTGCAGCCCTCTGTTTACACTGTGCAGTTCAATTACAAACAACATTACTTTCTAGATTCTATAAAAATAACAATTCATCTCCCATTAAATGGGATGATGTTTAAATGTATGCTGTCTAGCCCGCGCAGCCATTACCTCTATCCATTTGTTCTGTATGAGCTCATTATAGTTCTTTGTTTGAGACTGCTTGAATGGTTTGTAAACTGTGCCCACAGGAATGGCTAATAAAAGGCAGTTGCTCACACTAGTTTTCACAACCTCCAAAATGCACTGGCACTGGTATGAATATTTTTTTTTTTTAATAGGGGAGCGATGCTATGCTACTCCAACTGGCTCCAACAAAATGATGACTGGTTGAGCACTTACACCAGCAGCGGCTTGTACACTGTGGTTAAAATGAAAAAGGTCAAGGTTGAAATCCCTTGCAGCGGTCAGACATTGTAAGGACACTTTGAAGGCTTTTATACTCAGGCTTTTATACTATACTATTTATGATTGGCATCAATTACACTGTTGGTACAGTATCTGATTACTCTATTTTGTGATAATGGATGGCTGTGATTTTAAAGACTCTTGCATGAGTCATTTGGTTCTGTGTATAATGAAGATGGGCCCTCCATTTTCAGTTGAACAGCAAGGAAGAAGGGAAATTAAAAGCCCTCTCTGTGGTTCACACTTTAGTCTTTAAGTCTATATGATACACCAAGACATATTATTGCTGACGCTATAATCACTTGATTGATTATATCAATATTATGTGTTCAAAATGACATGGTTTAGCATATACTATACCTTCCCGCCTATACATTTGACGCATAGAAGTCATAGACTGTATTACTGTATTCATCTTGTCTGGTGATACAGATCAATTGTACCCGTTAGTGTTGTGATGTCATTAGGATGGCAGTGTCTTTGTTTGAATGCTTCTGGTGGATACAGACTGAGGTTTAGACTACAGACTCAAGACAGCGTGCTCTATAATCTCTTTAGCTGCTTTAAAGCCTTTGACACACAAGACATTGGGCCAAGAATTCTTAAAAAAAAAAAAAAAAAAAAAAAAGCAATGGTACATGAGGTGCAGCACTGAGGAGTGTTTGGCATAGCATTGCATTACGTGATACAAACAGTACATCAATAAGAATAAAAATAGAAAAGATAGCTTCTTTCCACCTACCCTTTCCTGATTTTGATTTTTTATAGCTGTGGAGAGGAATTAAACAGAAGAGGGCTATTATTTAAAAAGCTGAAACCACAGCTGAATGGAATGATTTGTGTATGGGGGCTGGAGTACCAATCAATAGAAAGCTGTTATGACACATTAAGCAAAGATAATTGGAAACTGTCCGTGGAAAAGAAATGGATGGATATGCAAAAAAAAAAAAAAAAAAAAAAAAAAATGTACTGTACCTTTAGACAAAGAATAAAATTCATGTTGGCATTCTGACAGCCATTAAAAGCAACAATGAAATAAAGGCTGGATGTAAAGTAACTGTTCCTTTGAACTACTGAATAAATAGATGAAACGGAGCATGATGAAATTAGACGATGCAAAAATAATCACCCGGCTATAATGATGCCAGAATTGTGCAAAAACATGAATGTGTTGCAAGCAGTTACATTCCCCACATGAACAATTGATGAAATTATTTCAGCCATAAAGCATGCCCGCTATTTGTCTTACCATACCATAAGGCGAACAGTTTTATTGTGTCTTACTGAGCTTCAGTAAAACCTGAGTTTCCTCCACAGTGGGAGACGCTCCTTGTTCCTCTCTAGATTTCAAAGCCACTGCAGCTGCTGCTATTAGGTGACATGCCAAAACATTTTTTCGATGATTGCTGCTTACTTATTCATGGTAATTCAATTGGCTTCAGATGTCAACCTGTAGATACCGCTGTTACAGGTGCTCAGCTGCACCTGGCAAAAAGAAAGAAAAAATGAAAAGGGAAGATCTGCAGGTGTGCCTCAAGGTTTGATTTAGAAAAACACAGTATAAGTTGATTCCTATAGATGGCACTCTTAATGTAACAGAAGTGGCTGATGTGCTTCTAATTTCTTAAAACCTAAAAAAAAAAAAAAGATGTAACTTAATTCACTTAGGACAAACCAATTAAAATGTTAAATATGTAATGGCGCCATCACTTCATCCTGTGTCACTTTGCATACAAAGTCTCTCTTCACATTAATGTTCTGTATCTGACATCATAACCATTAACCGAATGAACTCGCAGCACTAAATTCCTCAGTTATACGGCTCCGTATGCACAGTTAGAATTTGAAAGATGTGGAAATAATCATGTTTTCGCTACTGGAACGGATGTTACCCATAGCCCTAAAATCCAGTGTGGCAGCAGAGGGGGGTCTCCCATGAGGAATTTCAAACATTTTTAATAAGAAATGAACACCATCAGAAATACTTTGTTAGAGACTGGAAACGCACTACGGTATCTATTACACTTAAATACACACTAGATGAGTGTATTTATTCAGCATATTTTCCATTATAAAAGCAATAAACACACTTTGTTGTCCTCTGCTCGGTAAAACCTCAGTGTGAGCTTTAGAGGTGAATCTGCTGTCAGTATTATCCCCAAGGTATCCTGACTGGCATGGCCACCGACCGCAGTGACAGCAGGGAGAGGTCAAGTCCTCCTAAAGTCTTTTGCTTCATCATTGGTTTTTGAGGTATTAGGCTGGAGAAAACAATCCCCACACCAATCAACAAAGTCCTTGTCTACAGAACGATAGTCATGCCACAGGAGACTGAGGATAGTCAGTCTTAAGCACATGCCTGTCCTTGTAATTTCCTTGGCATACAGCATTACGTAGAAATAATTCGAGTCATTAGACGTTTTGTTTTCGGACGACGTGTAAAAGATCTCAATCATTAATTATTATTATTACTTTTCATTAAAAAGTAACATAGATAGCTGCTACATTAGCAGTTTTTTGGGGTTTTTTTTCATATTAAAATCAACGTGCATTTCTCGAACTGGATCACCCAACCCTACCTCGCCACAAAGGGAGACACATCACCCAGCACTGCAGGCATCTGGTGGACTGACAGCTAGAGGAAAAAATGTGAAAGAGTGAGTTTTCTCTGTCAACCTGTGAGGTTAAAAGGTGATAAAGAATATGTTAACAGAGTGCCTCTGGGTGTTTGTAGTAGATGTTTAAAAGTCCTATTCTCCAACCCCTTCTTATCACTGCAAGCAAACAAGAGAAGAAGGTATTTTTTCCAGCCGTACAGAAAATAGATGTTTAAACTGTTTTCTCAAATGCTTTCATTACGGAGGATGTTAAGGCCACTGGGTGGTAGTCATTCAACACCTTGGGGCAGCTACGCTTGGCAACTGGAATAACTGAATCTTTCCTTTTCTTCTTCTTTTTTTTTTTGGCATCGTCTGCAGCTGACATTGTGAAGATGTAGGGGAAAATAAAGTTGTGTGCACAGGATCTCAATATCTTGCGTCTGATATTGTCGGGCCTCGGCCTTTTTCCCAGGATTGATCTCCTCAAGCTCAGGAGAGCCGGATGCTTTTTCAGATGATTCAGCATTGTCAGCGGGCAAGGATGAAGTTTATTTCTTAGCTCTAGCTCAGCTGTTTGAGCATGATATTTAAAGTTTTGCATTACTCTTGGATACATGTTACATGTTATCAATATTTAAGATAAGAGAGTCCTGTCAAAAGTCAGTTGTCAGTCCCTGCAGAAAAAGCACTGAAGTATTATTTTAATGTGTCAATGGAAAGAGAAAATTCACTTCAGCTTTAAAAAGTAAACAATATGAACATTTGGTAGATTAGAAAGCTAAATGCAGTGTATAGTCAACTACAAATACAAATATATATATATTCAGTCAATGTGCAGCTTTGTCCTACTTGTTGCCTTTGATGTTCTGTTAAATTTGGTATCCGATCACTGCCCTGGAGTCCACACTAAGGTCTCTTTCTTCTTATCCTCTGCCATTTTGTATGCAAAGGCCCTCAACATTCAGCATGTCTAATCCTTTGAGAAAAGAGAGAGCGCAGACTTGTACACTTCGAAGATAAAGAGGAAGAAGCGGGCAGCTCCCTGACAAAATAAGAATAGGCCTGTTCTCATCAGCATCTTGAGAGAGCAAAGTTTGGAAAATACAAGCGATGTGGACAGATAGAACACAGGAAAGAGCCAAAGCTGTTGCCTGTCTTCTTCACCCATATGCACACTGAATGCTGAAGCACGGATCTCAAATCAAATTATGAACAGTGGGGAGATTTTGCCAAAGGGGGTTCTGGGAGATGAGGAACACGTGTGTGTGTGTCTGTGTGTCTGTGTGTGTGTGTGTGTGCCTGTATTTATGTGAGTTGAGCTCAGTATTTCATGGACACACCACTGCCCCTTGGCTAA